>PVKP010008481.1:0-72404 GCA_004027715.1 Plecturocebus donacophilus | reverse complement strand
CAGCATCACATTATACCTATTTTAAAAGTGACCACATAATTGGAAGTAAATCACTCCTCAGCAATTGCATAGCATTTCACAGGTTTAAATAAAATATTGGTTGGCTGCTTATTTGTTATTTTCATTCCCTATTCCTTCCTGTCTCCATTGTTAAGCACAATTATTGGCATAAAAGAGGTTTTTAATACCCATTTTTAGAGTGTATTCTAGCCTGGGCAATAAAACAAGAATCTCATTCTCTCTCCCTCTTTCTCTTCCTCTTTCTTTCTCTCTTTCATTCTTTTTTTTCTTTCTTTTGCTGTTTCTTTCTTTATCCTTTTCTCTCTTTTTCTAAAATCTCTTCCTCTTTCTTTTATTCTTTTTATTCTTAAAAAAAAAAAAAAGAAAAGAAAAGAAAAGAAAATATATGCCAATCTCTTGTCAAAGGTAGAACTGGTATTCCTGAATACGGCTATCCCATCAGGAAATTGAGTGGCCTGTGGCCCGAGGAGGTATTTTTTTTCATTTAAGTTCTTTGTTTTCATGAAAAGGCTCTTTGATTCTCAGAATATATTTGTTTCAAGGTAATTTAGTTTGAATTCACTCATGCTCAGAAGTCTCCTGAAAAATATTACTTAAACTTTTACAGTGTATGTTTTATAGGCAACCCACACCTGATGAATTTCAAAGAGTCTTTCATATGACATCAACTTTAATAAGGAGCACTTGATTTCTAAAGCCTACCAGGTTCTATCATATGGAACCTTTAATTAATAGCAGTTACATTTTCAAACCATTAACTTTACCTCTTAGTAGCAAATCTTTCTTAATATGATTAAGAGATAAATGCATAGCTGTCAATTTTTGGTGAGGTGTTTCAGCTTCAAAGGAATTTAGCTGTTTGAAAGCTTTCTTGAAGTTTAGATATGCTGCCATCAGGTGGTAGTAACATGTCATATCCATGTGGCTCCGCAGATGGCACTCTGCTAAAGGTCACCAGTTTACCCCACAAAGATTTATAATCATGAATGCACAGAATTGTATGTGGAAATTAAAATAACATAGTATATCTGTTATTTTATCAACACTAAGGATACTTTGAATGAAAGTTTTAAAACAGATACATATTACAAGATTCAACTGGACATTTTTTTCTCTATTCTGGGTTTACTTTTTTTGGTAAATGAACCATTTTATCTTATGCCTTATACATGCTTAGAAACTATGGAAGAGTAAAATTTAAAACTTACCTAATTATATCACCAAAATATAATTGCTATTAACCCTTTGCTTCATTTCTTTCTAGTTGTTTTTAAATGCAATTTTTAGTAATTTTTGTTTCTGTTTTTCGTAGTGGAATTGGATGGCAGGAAAAGGTACTTGGCTAATAACATTGTGTATACAGCTTGTATATTTTACAACTTTTGAAATTATAAACTCTTTATAACTACTTGATGACTTCTTATTCCATTGATTGAAGTTTTTCATCATTTATATAGTCATTTACCTCTTAGTAGATAATGTATATTTCTAATATTTACAGTGTTCAGTATTTTATCTCTTCCTTTCATCCACTGCCTATCAAGAGGGCTATTATTGAATTGCATCTATGCTTGATTTTTGTTTCAACACAAAAGAATTTCTAGTTTATCTTTGAGTAGCTATTTTATATTTCCTCTATCACATTTTTTACTGCCAGAAAATCTGAACTCTCAGTTTTCAACTATGAATGTATAGTCTCTTTGTAATTATTTTCATATTATATGGATGAAATTTGTAAAGTGTACAAAACCAGGTACCACATATGAAGATTTCAGGGCCTGTCATATTATGAGATGAAGCCATTATCTATATCCTGCCAAAATAATTTTTTCTTCTCTTTTTTATAGCATAGAACATTGCATTGAAGAGATACAGTACAAAATTAACAAACAATGTCCAGGTGTACAGCTGCAAACACCAACTGACTGCTTTGAATGGCTAACTAACTATAATTATAGTGCATCCAAGTCATCTTTCATTCCACATGGAGATTTGACAAAATTCCTCAAAACACTGGTAAAATGAATCTTTGTTTTATCATAGATTGAGATGAGTAAACAGGGAATACAATTCATTCAATTTCTATATGTAAATATTTATTTGAGTGACCATATTAGCCTGCCATACCTACAGGGTTTGTGTTTTCGTTTTATGTTTCTATATTCCCAGTAGAATCTACTGAACTGTTTGTTTTAATATTTAGCTATGAATTTTATCAATAAAATAAAATTTTATATAAATGGAGATTAGATATTATGATTACTGGGTGATTTGTGGTATGATATACATCAATACCACAAAATATATTGATGTGTATCACAGTTGTCTCCCAGAGAAGTTCATATTCTTTATATTTTATATCCCTTCCCAACTATTCATTTTTTCAGTGCTCATTACTAAGCATAGTAAGATCCCCATTGATTGTGTCTATTAAGTGGCCTTTACTATTATTCCCTGCATTCCTAACCTGCAGTCTTACCCAGTTCTTTTCAATCAAGGTAGCAATTTATGCAAGACCACCAAATGATGGAGAATTATTATATTGGTCATCCTTGATACTGACCACCCTCTATGCCAGAGAAGTTTTTGTAACCTTCAACAAGAACAGTTATTTTATCACACTTGCATCTCCAAGACTGGCTAGCTTGCAAAAACAGATTCCCAGAGAAGCAGCACAATTGTTAGAAAGCAGTATTTCTGTAGCTATGGTTTTAATTTAATTTAGGGGAAAAAAGGCACTGTTTTTGTCTAAACATCAAACATTGACTAAGGCAGATGTAGAAAATATCTGGAGGCTGTAGATGGCTTAGGATGACAGAATCAGATGAAAATAGTTTTTGCCTGTTATTATTTCAGATAATTCTTTAATGTTTACAAAGTAGTAAAAGGAAGAGAAGGGAAGACTGTGTGCACTGAAGCCTTATTCTTTTAAGGAAACCTCTCACTCATTATCTCTTGAAGGTGGAGTTCTTGAAGAATAAATATGGATATAGTTATTCCTTTAATTTCTATTAAGGGCCATGTGTATTGAATTTCATTAATACTGATGTAATAATGCTTTCTCATTTAATTAAAAGCAAAAGCTTTTAATTATCTTTTAATCTGTCACACGTAAGTCATTCTCTATTCACTGCAGGGCAAAGGCCACTTTAGTTTTGCTCAAATTCATTAGACTGATAGACTTGTCCCAGTCCTAGGTTTTTTTACATAATTGATCATGTTATTTTAAGGAAGGAACCACATTATTAAAACAGATCCAGATTTAAATGACCTTATTATCAAGTTTCTACATGCTAAAAAATGTCGGTCATGATGACATTTTTCATGCATCTGTTTTTTTCATAGAAAATTTTTTGTTAATTTTCTAGCAATTTAAGAAACAGAGGTCCTCATTATGGCAGATGTACCAAAGTTATTTTCAAAATTTAAGCAATCATATTAAACATATGTTTTAAACCTCTGTAATCTATTCTTTGTTTGATCAAATATTTACAGTTATTGCCTGACTTAGAAACCAAGGCAGAGGCACTAATATGACTCATTTGCTTTATAGAATTTACAGTAATGCCGATGTGTCCTATATAAGGACATTTCTTTTCCAGAAGTATCAAAATAACTCAATAGCAGGAGAGGAGAGAGAAAGAAGCTATACAGAGGTCATGTGTACTTTGTGGCTCTCTGGAGTGTAGCAGAAAGAACATGGATGAAGAGAAAGAAGCAAGGGATCCATTCTTGATTCTGTGCCTTACTGTATGTGACTTTTGAAAAGTCACTGAAGCATGCCTCATTTTTGTGTCCTTATGTATAAACTGGGTTTTTAAATACATATGCCGAAGAGTTATCGTTACAAAGAAACCAGGAAATGTTTGTATAAATACTTAAAAAGCATTTACTGGTATAATTATTGGGTATAATTATTTATTACAGTTAGAACATTAGACCTTGAAATGCTTACAATGAATGAGAGAAAATTCCTGAAATTTGACTAGGAATTGTTCTTAATTCTGAATCACACATAATACCTTTGGTATTTTGTCAGTAAGAAATTGCAAAGCCAGCCTGATTTTATGCCACTTGGACCTTGCTTTCATTTCTCTTGTAATCAGCTTGTTTCTACCTAGAGAATATAAACTAATTTCAGTATTAGCTGAAATTAGGAAAATCAGCATGGAAGGAGAATATGTGATTCTAATTCAAAGTTCAATAAAAAAGTGATGTTTTTGTCCCTGTTCATAATTAACCTACTATTGTTTTCTGCCAGCACAGAAGGTATAAAGGAATAATTTCATTTCATCTTTTGGGGAACAATTCTGAGAGTATCTTTTTCTCATTTTGGGTTATTTCTTTGGAGAGAATTGAAATATTCTCAGATTTATTTTCAAAGTAAAGTCTTTCTTAACACAGTTCTCGAAAATGAATTTAAATGAAAGTTAAAATCTTTCAATGTATTAAAATTTACTTCTCAGAATGGTACCTCTTAGTAACCCCCAGGCACATACTATATTTAAAGATCTATGTTCTAGAATGATTTTAAAGCATTGTATTATATGTTCATTTTGGGTTTTATAATAATAATTATACTCATTCAAGCATGAAAATTGTCTACCAGAAATTAGGGCATGATCTTGAATTTATTTTGTCTTAGGAATACATTTCAATCAATATTTTACTATAGATTTGTATTTAGAATTTTTAAGCCATAGTTTTTATACAGCTCAGGGTATATTGGGTGGATAACAATGAGGGCTAAAAACTATATGTCTAGAAATCTAACTGAAAAGATAATCAGCTAGGTTTGAAATAAACAATTCAAAGTTTAATAGACCATAAAAGCTAACATTCTAAAATGTCTGAACTGATTAAATTTCAAATGCAAAAAAATAAAATCTTGAGGAATTTCAGAGTACTGATTCCAAACTAAAATTACTATGAAATTGTATATAACTATAGAAATCATTTTTTTCTATTACACTTAATCACATTTCTAATGTTATAATTTCATTAGGAAAATTTGTTGAAGAATGAACAAAATCAAGAAGAAATGATACTGGATTTACTTTGGGACCTCTCCTGCCACAGCAGCGTTTCATTCCCATCGAATCTAAGTGGAACATCTTTCCATTTCCTCTCTAGGACGTCTCTTCATTCTGTTGAAGATAATTCCTCTATGGATGTCAAGTCTATATGGGATGATATAAGACTGCATCTTCGACGCTTCTTAGTGAGCAAATTACAAAGCCATAATGAAATAAACAATTCACAGCAAAAAATTTTATTGAAAAAGCAGTGCTTACAACAACTCTTGTTTCTTTATCCAGAATCCGAAGTTATAATCAAATACCAAAACATACAGAAAAAACTGTTGGCTAATCTTCTGCAGAACTGTGTTCCTTCTTACAGCAGAGATTCAAATTTAGGTGTAATAGTTCATGGATATCAAAGTACAATGCTTAAGTTATACTCAATAATAAAAGAGGATTTTAACACAGTATATGAAATTTTAGCTCCATCCTCAACAGTCAAATTCATTAAAGAAACTTACCTGGATACTGTTACAGAAGAAATGGCAAAATTTCTTGAAACTTTTTGTGAGCTGCAATACAGAGAAAATGCTGTTCGTGTGGTTAAAACAAGCAAGAGCTCCAGCAAGCATAGAAGAGCAGTGCATGCTTTGGGTTAGTGACATTTAAAATTTTTGTTTGGTTTAACTTAAGTCTTTTAATATGTTTAATTTTCTAAGATTTTTTCTATTTGATTAAATTTCACTGCAAACTTGAAAATAAATGTAATGAAATTTTGTGGCATATATTTCTCTCATGCATTTTTTTCTATTAAGTATAGTCATAGAAGTATTTTCTTTCCTATTAAATTGTTAAAGATATTGGCATTGTAAGCCAAAATATTTCAAATGTGAGTTTAATTTCTTTTGATTGCATATGACAAACAGTATTTGTGAAACTGTATATATATATAAAACTGAGTATATATACTTATACACATATAAGCTTTTTCTGTTTATTATAGATACACATATATAAGCACATATACTCAGTTACATATATGTACATTTAGTATACATAACAGAAAAGTATAAGTTTTAATCTATTGTATTTTCCAAAGCCAAAACATTATTAGGTAAAAAGAATTATTGAAAATGTGTTGAAATTTGCCATAACTAAAATTGGAAATTTAAAAGTTGTAATATTTTAGTCAATTCTAATAATGAGCAACTATGAAATACTATATAAAATTCTGTATTATAATTGATTAGGAAGGTATAACATTTTAACTATAGCTATTCTTTAAAACTTCTCTACTGTTTTTTTCTATAAGGATATATACAAATAAAAGGTGATTTGAAAATTTTTATTTTATTCAAAAGGTAAAGGAAAAAAGGCAAGAAATTGTTGTGATATAATAAACTTTTCTTATGGTTGTAATTTCCTACCAGTGAAGAAAAATCAAAGTAAAAATAGGATTATTTCTAAAATTATCATTAGCTATGCTTTTATATAAAACTCTGAGGTATATTTCTGAGTAAGTTCATAAACTATGTGGCTTAAGTATTTGAAAATTATTATTTGGTGAATTATTATGGATCTTTGAATTTATGATCATCTTTTAAAAATTCCTACAGCTCATCATACTTTTGCATATCTTCATTAATAAAATTCCAGATGACCAAATTAATGTGATATATGAATTTTCAAATTGTTTAATATTTAGCCTTAAAATTTTAATTTTTCTCCAGAAGCTATATCACATTGCAGAAGAGAGATGCATCTGCCAAATTCGGTTATGACAAAATACAAAATCAATTAATTTAGGAACATTATGATTTTCCTCAAAGCAAATAGACTTTTATTTTAATGGTTAATACATAAATTTTTAAATGCATTTCATTAGTGTACTTGTTTTCTAAAATTTTTATATTCTCTGAAAAATAATCCTGAAAAGACTTGTAAAGTCTTTTCAATACGAAAGTTTCATATGTGCTAAATATAGTTTATAACAGAAGAAAAGATCCATATGGTTGAAAATGTGTGTAAGTTGCTATATGGAGTCTTTAGGGCTGATATTGAAGTGTTTCTCATTCATGAGAGAAAACTATGTGTGTCCTCTTTAACACCAGAATTTGAAACATTTTCCACAAGCATAGAATCTTTCCCAAGCTCCTTTATCTGAAATTTGGTATAAAGCAATTGTTTTAAAAAAAAATTTATATATATATATATTTGCACTTTAGGTTCTGGGGTACATGTGCAGAACATGCAGGATTATTGTATTGGTACATACATGGCAATGTGGTTGGCTGTCTCCATCCCCCGTCACCTATAACTGGCATTTCTCCCCATGTTATCCCTCCCCAACCTCCCTACCCCCCACTGTCCCTCCCTATTCCCCTACAACAGACCCCAGTGTGTGATGCTTCCCTCCCTGTGTCCATGTGTTCTCATTGTTCAACACCCGCCTATGAGTGAGAACATGCGGTGTTTGATTTTCTGTTCTTGTGTCAGTTTCCTAAGAATGATGGTTTCCAGATTCATCCATGTCCATACAAAGGACACAAACTCATTGTTTTGTATGGCTGCATAGTATTCCATGGTGTATATGTGCCACATTTTCCCTGTTGAGTCTATCATTGATGGGCATTTTGGTTGGTTCCAGGTCTTTGCTATTGTAAACAGTGCCATAATGAATATACTTGTGCATGTGTCTTTATAATAGAACGATTTATAATCCTTTGAATATATACCCAGTAATGAGATTGCTGGGTCAAATGGAATTTCTGTTTCTAGGTCCTTGAGGAATCGCCACATTGTCTTCCACAATGGTTGAACTAATTTACACTCCCACCAACAGTGTAAAACTGTTCCTATTTCTCCACATCCTCTCCAGCATCTGTCATCTCCAGATTTTTTAATGATTGCCATTCTAACTGGTATAAGATGGTATCTCAATGTGGTTTTGATTTACATTTCTCTAATGACCAGTGATGATGAGCATTTTTTCATATGTTTGTTGGCCTCATGTATGTCTTCTTTTGTAAAGTGTCTGTTCATATCTTTCGCCCAGTTTTGAATGGGTTTGTTTATTTTTTTTCTGGTAAATCTGTTTTAGTTCTTTGTAGATTCTGGATATTAGCCCTTTGTCAGATGGGTAGATTACAAAATTTTTTTCCCATTCTGTTGGTTGCCAGTTCACTCTAATGATTGTTTCTTTTGCTGCGCAGAAGCTCTGGAGTTTGATTAGATCCCATTTGTCTATTTTGGCTTTTGTTACCAATGCTTTTGGTGTTTTAGTCATGAAGTCCTGGCCTATGCCTATGTCCTGAACCTAGGTTTTCTTCTAGGGTTTTTATGGTGTTAGGTTTTATGTTTAAGTCTTTAATCCATCTGAAGTAAAGTTTAGTGTAAGGTTTCAGGAAGGAGTCCAGTTTCTGCTTTCTGCACAAGGCTAGCCAGTTTTCCCAACACCATTGATTAAACAGGGAATCCTTTCCCCATTGCCTGTTTTTGTCCAGTTTGTCAAAGATCAGATAGTCGTAGATGTGTGGTGTTGCCTCGGAGGGCTCCGTTCTGTTCCTTTGGTCTATATGTCTGTTTTGGTACCAGTACCATGCTGTTTTGATTACTGTAGCTTCATAGTATAGTTTGAAGTCAGGTAGCATGATACCTCCAGCTTTGTTCTTTTTGCTTAGGATTAGTCCTGGCTATGCAGGCTCTCTTTGGGTTCCATATGAAGTTTAAGGTGGTTTTTTCCAGTTCTGTGAAGAAGGTCAAGGGTAGCTTGATAGGGATAGTGTTGAATCTATAAATTACTTTGGGCAGTATGACCATTTTGACAATATTGATTCTTCCTAATCATGAGCATGGAATGTTTTTCCCTCTGTTTATGTCTTCTCTTATTTCCTTGAGCAGTGGTCTGTAGTTTTCCTTGAAGAGGTCCTTTACATCCTTTGTTAGTTGTATTCCTAAGTATTTTATTCTCTTTGTAGCAATTGTGAATGGGAGTTTGCTCATGATCTGGCTGTTTGCTATTGGTGTATAGGAATGCTTGTGATTTCTGCACATTGATTTCGTATCCTGAGACTTTGCTGAAGTTGCTTATCAGTTTGAGAAGGTTTTGGGCTGAGACGATGGGGTCTTCTAGATATACAATCGTGTCATCTGCAGAGAGAGGCAGTTTGACTTCCTCCTTTCCTAATTGAATACCCTTTATTTCTTTTTCTTGCCTGATTGCTCTGGCTAGAACTTCCAATACTAATTTGAATAGGAGTAGTAAGAGAGGGCATCCTTGTCTAGTGCCTGATATCAAAGGGAATTGTTTCAGCTTTTGCCTGTTCAGTATGATATTGGCTGTAGGCTTGTCATATATAGCTTTTATCATTTTATACTATGTTCCATCAATACCTAGTTTATGGAGAGTTTTTAGCATGATGGGCTGTTGAATTTTGTCGAAGGCCTTCTCTGCATCTATTAAGATAATCATGTGGTTTTTGTCTTTGGTTCTATTTATGTAATGAATTACGTTTATGGACTTGCATATGTTGAACCAGTCTTGCATCCCCGGTATGAAGCCTACTCGATCATGGTGGATAAGCTTTTTGATGTGCTGTTGCAATCGATTTGCCAGTATTTTATTGAAGATTTTTGGATCTATGTTCATCATGGATATTGGCCTGAAGTTGTTTTTTTTTTATTGAGTCTCTGCCGGGTTTTGGTATCAGAATGATATTGGTCTCATAAAACAATTTGTGAAGGATTCCGTCAGTTTGGATTCTTTGGAATAGTTTCAGAAGAAGTGGTACCAGCTCCTCTTTGTATGTCTGGTAGAATTTGGCTGTGAACCCATCTGGACCTGGGCTTTTTTTGGTTGGTAGGCTATTAATTGCTGCCCTCAACTTCAGCCCTTGTTATTGGTCTATTCAGGGTTTCAACTTCTTCCTGCTTTAGGCTTGGGAGGGTGCAAGTGTCCAGGAATTTATCCATTTCTTCCAGGTTTACTGGTTTATGTGCATAGAGTTGTTTGTAGTAATCTCTGATGATAGTTTGTGTTTCTGTGGAATCAGCAGTAATATCCCCTTTATCTTTTTTCTGTTGCATCTATTTGATTCTTCTCTCTTTTCTTTTTTATTAATCTGACTAGAAGTTTATTTTGTTGATATTGTCATAAAACCACCTCCTGGACTTTTTGATTTTTTGAAGGGTTTTTTATGTCTCTATCTCGTTCAGTTCTGCTCTGATCTTAATTATTTCTTGTATTCTGCTACCTTTTGAACTTTTTTGATCTTGCTCCTCTAGCTCTTTCAATTTTGACAATAGGATGTCGATTTTAGATATTTTCTTGTTTCTCATGTGGGCATTTATTGCTATATATTTTCCTCTAGACACTGCTTTAAATGTGTCCCAGAGATTCTGGTATGTTGTGTCTTTGTTCTCATTAGTTTTGAAGAACGTCTTGATTTCTGCCTTTATTTCATTGTTTATCCAGTCTACATTCAAGAAGCAGTTGTTCAGTTTCCATGAAGTTGTGTGGTTCTGAGTTAGTTTCTTAATCCTGAGTTCTAATTTGATTTCATTATGGTCTGAGACACTGTTTGTTATGATTTCCTTTCTTTTGCGTTTGCTGAAGAGTGATTTACTTCCTATCATGTGGTCAATTTTAGAGTAAGTGTGGTGTGGTGCTGAGAAGAATGTATATTCTCTGGATTTGGGATGGAGAGTTCTGTATATGTCTGTTAGGTTTGCTTGGTCCAGATCTGAGTTCAAGTCCTGGATATCCTTGTTAGTTTTCTGTCTCATTGATCTGTCTAATATTGACAGTGTAGTGTTAAAGTCTCCCACTATTATTGTGTGGAAGTCTAAGTCTCTTTGTAGGTCATTAAGAACTTGCTTTATGTATCTGGATGCTCCTTTATTGGGTTTGTATATATTTAGGATCATTAGCTCTTCTCATTGCATTGATCCTTTTACCATTATGTAATGCCGTTTTTGTCTCTTTTGATCTTTGTTGGTGTAAAGTCTATTTTATCAGAGACTAGCAATGCAACTCCTGTGTTTTTTCGCTCTCCATTTGCTTGGAAAATCTTCCTCCATTCCTTTATTTTGAGCCTATGTGTGTCCTTGCATGTGAGATGAGTTTCCTGGATACAGCATACTGATGGGTTTTGACTTTTTATCCAGTTTGCCAGTCTGTGTCTTTTGATTGGGGCATTTAGCCCATTTACATTTAAGGTTAACATTCTTATGTGTGAATCTGATCCTGCCATTTTTATGCTAGCTGGTTGTTTTGCCCTTAATTGATGCAGTTTCTTCATTGTGTCAATGCTGTTTACCATTTGCTACATTTTTGGAGTGGCTGGTACTGGTTATTCCTCTCTATTTTTAGTGCTTTTTTCAGGACCTCTTGTAAGGCAGGCCTGGTGGTGACAAAATCTCTCAGCAATTGCTTATTCATAAAGGGTTTTATTTCTCCTTCGCTTATGAAGCTTAGTTTGGCTGGATATGAAACTATAGGTTGAAAGTTCTTTTCTTAAAGGATGTTGAATAGTGGTCCCCACTCTATTCTGGCTTGTAGGGTTTCTGCCAAGAAATCCACTATGAGTCTGTTGGGCTTCACTTTGTGGGTAACCTGACCTTTCTCTCTGGCTGCCCTTAGCATTTTTTCCTTCATTTCAACCCTGGTGAATCTGATGATTATGTGCCTTGGGGTTGCTCTTCTTGAGGAATATCTTTATGGATTTCTCTATATATCCTGGACTTGAATATTGGCCTGCCTTGTTAGGTTGGGAAAATTCTCCTGGATAATATCCTGAAGAGTGTTTTCCAGCTTGGATTCATTCTCTCTGTCACATTCAGGTGCACCTCTCAAATGTGGATTAGGTCTTTTCACATAATCCCATATTTCTTGGAGGCTATGTTCATTTCTTTTCACTCTTTTTTCTCTATTCTTGCCTTTTCATTTTATTTCATTGAGTTGATCTTCAATCTCTGCTATTCTTTCTTCTGCTTGGTCAGTTTGGCTATTAAAACTTGTGTATGCTTCACAAAGTTCTTGTGTTGTGTTTTTCAGCTTCATCAGTTCATTTATATTCTTCTCTATGCTGTTTATTCTTGTTAGCATTTCATCAAACCTTTTTTCATGGTTCTTAGTTTCTTTGCATTGGGTTAGAACATGTTCTGTTAGCTCCAAGAAGTTTCTATTACCCACTTTCTGAAGGCTCTTTCTGTCAATTCATCAGACTCATTCTCCATCCAGCCTCATTCCCTTGCTGGTGAGGAGTTGTGATCCTTTGGAGGAGGAGAGGTGTTCTGGTTTTGGTGTTTTCATCCTTTTTGTGCTGGTTTCTTCCCATCTTTGTGGATTTATCTACCTGTGGTCTTTGTAGTTGGTGACTTTTGGACGGGGTCTCTGAGTTGATGTCCTGTTTGTTGATGTCGAAGTTATTTCTTTCTGCTTTTTAGTTTTCCTTCTAACAATCAGGCCCCTCTGCTGTCAGACTGCTGGAGGTCCACTCCAGACCCTGCTTGCCTGGGGATTACCTGCGGCGGCTGCAGAACAGTAAGGATTTCTACCAGTTTCTTCTTCTGTTATCTTCATCCTAGAAGGATACCTGCCAGATGTCGGCCTGAGCTCTCCTTTATGAGATGTCCCTTTGGATATACAGGGGTGAGGGAGATGCTTAAGGAGACAGTCTGTCCCTTATAGGAGCTCAAGTGCTGACCTGTGAGCTCTGTTGTTTTGTTCAGAGCTGCTGTGCAGGTATGTTTAAGTCTGCTGCAGCAGAACTCATAACTGCCTTTTTTCCCAGGTGCTCTGTCCTAGGAAGGTGGGGCTTTATTTATAAGTTCTTGACATGCTGCTGCCTTTTTTAGAGATGCCCTGACAAGCAAGGAGGTAGCCTAGTCACAGTCTGCCAACAAAGGCATTGCTGAGCTGCTGTGGGCTCTGCCTAGCTGCTGTGTGAACTTCCAGTTTTGTTTATAGAGGTATAGTTAGAACTGCCTCGGTAATGATGGTCTGCCTCTGTAATGGCAGACTGCCTCAGTAATGGTGGACTGCCTCAGTAATGGCAGATGCCCTTCCCCCCACAGAGCTAGACCGACCCAGGTCCAGCTGTGCTTGCTGTGAAACTCTCAATCCAGAGTGTTTCATATTGCTGGTCTTTGTGGGGTGGCACCCACCGAGCCAGATCACCTGGCTCCCTGTTTCAGCCCCCTTTTTTTTCAATTGAATGGGTGGCTGTGTCTCCCAGGCGTTCCAGGTGCCAGATGAAATGGCCCTCCAGATTTGTGTGAGTTTTTGTGTGGAGACCCACTGCGCCTGCTGAAACAGCAGTGCTGGAAACTCGTGGCACTTTTTAGCCCGGGAATCTCCTGGTCTGTGGGCAGTAATATAACTCATTTGGAAATGCAGTGATCACTCACCCTCTGCTTTGTTCTTGCTGGGGACTGCCCTCTAGAGCTGTTCCTCTTTGGCCATCTTGGATTGAGAGTCCAGTACAAAGCAATTGTTAAGTGAGTACTTTTCATCTGCGAAGCACTGTGCTAATAACAACACATTCCTATTATCTCAATTTCATGAACACAGAAAGAAACTTAGAAAGATCAACTTGCCCTGATCATGTCTTATGAAGTCAGCATGTTTTTTCTGAGACAGAGTCTTACTCTGTCGCCAGGCTGGAGTGCAGTGACAGGATCTTGTCTCACTGCAACCTCCTCCTCCTGAATTCAAGCCATCCCCCTGCCTCAGCCTCCCAAGTAACTGGGACTACAGGCGCACACCACCATGCCCAGCTAATTTTTTGTATTTTAGTAGAGATGGGGTTTCACCATGTTGGCTAGGATGGTCTCAATCTCCTGACCTCATGATCCGCCCATCTTGGCCTCCCAAAGTGCTGGAATTACAGGCATGAGCCACCACACCCAGCTACTGAAGTCAGGATTTATACTTGAAATTCATATGCAGAACTTTCTATTTCTAGGACCCATGTTCTAAAGCATCATGCTATTGGGCCTTGTCTTACAAGTGTAGAATTAAGTACTCTGTCACCTGTAAAAGAAATTTCAAATAGCATTGTTCAAGTGGGCTGCCTGTAAATAAATTCAGTTCAGCTTTATTGACGACCATATAGCATTTAGCAGCTATCATGTTCTGTGCTAAACACAGTAAGGGGAAGAAAACTAAATGAGTCAGTACTGCTACTGCTATAGGAGAACTGCTAAACTAACGCAACAGATCAACCATGTTGTTCACTAATATTTGACCCAATGATCATGTTTTGTTTATTAAGGAAATACATCTTTGGGGTGAGCAACAATGGCTTGAATGGGTTGTATTATGTTATCTTGAATCTGTGTCTATAATTTTATGCTCATGAAATCTTTGATATTTTACCTGAAATTATAGAAAGGACAGTTCTTAAGTAACAACAACTAACATTTATTGGCTCAGGCATAGATGTGCATTATCTCATTTAATTCTTCAAACCTACCAAACAAGGTAGATACCATGATTTATTATCTCCATTATACAGTGAGGAAACTAAGAGAGAGAGATATTAAGTAATTTGCCCTAGGTCATAGAGTGAAGCCAGGATTCAGACTTGTTATCTGTCTGACTCAGAACCCTTCTGGTATTGCCATACTCTAATGACTGAAAAACAGGATAGAAATAGCACATTTCATTTAAAAACATTTCTCTGAATCCTCTGTATACTTCTTCAACTTTAGTGTAGTCATTGTTTTCTTCTCCAAACTATTTAAATAATCCTAATTTAAATGTATTTTTGATTATAATTTCTATTTAGTAATTTTTAGCAGGCTTTGTATGTATACTGTAGTCTTAATGAGCTGATGTCTTACCTTTCTACGTTTATACCTTAATGAGCTAAGGCAGTTTGGATCTACTCATCTTTAGTTGCTTCTGATTTTATACTTAGGTCGATCATTGGTTGTTTTTCCCTGAATGGCTTGCAAATTATCCATCTATCCATCCATCTAACATCTATCTATCTGTCTATCTATCTAATTTAATTACTTAGTATTATGTATAAGACTTTACAAGGCTTTACATATATGGGTGTATTTAATCTTCTGAACAGCCTTTTCTATTATTTATACTTTATATATGAGAAAACTGAGATTCAGGGAGGTAAATATTTCCCAAGTCCACACAGATAATAAGCCAAAGAAAGGGGATTCCTCTGTTTGCAATTATTTGGTATATTATCTTGATATACCACTAAACTCTGTGTCAAAAGCTGTGTAAAACATTATGATAGCATTAACAATAATTTACCACGTTCACATTTTTTTTTTTAAGATGGAGTTTTGCTCTTGTTGCCCAGGCTAGAGTGCTATCACACGATCTCAGCTCATGGCAACCTCCGCCTCCCAGGTTCAAGCAATTCTCCTGCCTCAGCCTCCCAAGTAGCTGGGGTTACAGGCATGCACCACCATGCCCGGCTAATTTTGTATTTTTACTAGAGACGGGGTTTCACCATGTTGGTAAGGCTGGTCTCAAACTCCTGACCTCAAGTGGTCCACCCACCTCAGCCTCCCAAAGTGGTGGGATTACAGACGTGAGCCACCGTGCCCGGCCACATTTTCTTTTTAATTGTTACATTATTCCTATCTTCTACACTCATTCAGTGTTTTGCTTTTCTTTTTTATTGATAATGATTCATAACTCATTTGCTAGTGTTATTAACTCAATTCTTTTTATTGATAATGATATTGATAATTATTCATAACTCAGTTGTTAGTGTTATTAACTCAGACACTCACTAGGGGTAGTTTTAATGATGCTCTTCCATGCTGTGCTATGCTGTGCTATGTTATTCTACCAGTTGGCTTTTCTGGTGGTTGTATTCATCTGGGCACCCCAGAGTGCATTCTGTCTGCCACTATTTCAGGTTTTCCAGTAAATATATTTAAAATATGGTGACAATCTCTCTAGCCATTTTCCTTTGATAAAGTACCAGACAGACACTTAATTTTATTTACATATAAGCTTTTCATTAGACTTAATCCACATCTAGGTATTGTATGCTAACTTTTTTCCTCCTTTATATTCAGTTTTGAATGTTTTCTTTCTTTGGGAGCATGTGCTGCTTAATATTACAATACATTTAGAAGTGTAATGCTTGTATGTTATTTGAAAAAAAGATGAAATAATGTTAACATAAATATTACAGAATCTTTTTGATTTGGTGGTCTTTTATAGAAGAAAAAAATATTATTCTTACAGATACTCTTACCAATTTTCAAGAGTGATTTAAGGAGCAAGACTTTCTTAATAACCGATTTTGTTCATCTGTATTCTCATTAGGAAAATTATTGATTATTTCATAAAGGTTTATGCTACCTTATTTTTTTCATTTAGCTTATAAGGCTTTAAAGTCAAAATAAACAGCTTTCAAAAAGCTAGAAATTTGTAATTAGCATTTTGATTATAACCTAATTTAAAATTATCTGGAAAGTCAGATCCATATATAAAATTGTACACATATCATCCAGATTTCAGGAGGACCAGCACCATTCTTATATTGTAACATTTTAATATATTTATATTTGGACTAGTTAAGTGATCAAATTAATTTTACTTTTAAAATTGTATTTCCTTTGGATTTAAGTAAATGCTACATTACTCAATGTTTGAAAAAGAAAGGATTATTTATTTACTATTAACTGTAGTAAATTTCAGTTAAATGAATCCTGTATTTTAATATGAAAAGATAGAATTAGGAAATTTAAATTCTAGGATAAACTCCATGGCCCCCATATATCCTACTTTTAATTTTTCTTGAGATTATTGTTAGCTGGAAAAAGGAAGACTTAAGAGAATATGATAAACACCTTTGAATATTTAAAAGATTTCTAAAAATCTGAAGTGGATGAAAGGTTGATCTGAGTGACCTCTAAGGCACCTTTTATTTCATAGTCTCTTGTTCTTTTGTTTAAGGAAGACTGAGGGTGAGGGAAATGAATCCCCTCAAGGAATGAAAGGATCCTTTAAGATAAAGAAGGCCCTCAAACCAAAGAGAAGATAGACTTCTTGACTAGGGAGATACAAGATCTTAGAAAGTAGGCCAATCAAAAGCCACTCTATTCTCTCTTCTACTCAAGTAGTTCTGACCATTGAATGATGATATCATGAAAGATGAAAAAGTATACTGAAGCCAACTCTGAAAAGTTGGGTATTGTCCCTATTTTATAGATATAGAATCTGTGGTTTGGACAAGTTAAGTATCTCTCCCAAAGTCCTGCTGATTACGATTACTTACTCTCTCTTGCTAAATGAAATCATTTGTAAGATCAAGAATCCTTTTATAATTTGAAGAGGAATTCTCATTTTTCTTTTCTTTTCTTTTTTTTTTTTTTTTTGAGACTGAGTCTCTCTCTGTCACACAAGCTGGAGTACAGTAGTGCAATCTTGGCTCACTGCAATCTCCGCCTCCCAGGTTCAAGTGATTCTCCTGTCTCAGCCTCCTGAGTTCCTGGGACTACAGGCGCATGCCACCATGCCCAGCTAATTTTTGTAATTTTAGTAGAGACGGGGTTTCACTATATTAGGCTGGTCTCAAACTCCTGACCTCAGGTGATCCACTCACCTCGGCCTCCCAAAGTGCTGGGATTACAGCCACGGTGCCTGGCCGAATTCTCATTTATTTTAGATCCCAACTTTTATGTTAGACTTTCTGAAATCATAGCATACATTTATTTTCCTACATATAAAATTAAACACACTTGAATTTTGAACCTATAATAGAATACAAATTCACCTCACTTCTTTCTGTGTGGAAATATTTGCAAAGAAAAAAATCCAGGACTTTGCATATTAATACATGAATAGAAAAATATTATCATTAATTTTAACTTAGTATTTTAAAAAGTATGTAAATGAATAATTTCATTTTATTCCTAAAGATGCAAGTAACGAGATTACATATACTATTTTTACCAGGGTCCAGCTACAAGTAACTAAGTTGAGTGGATTATTACCAGGTTTGAGATCCTTTTTACTATTAATTAATAAAAATACTACTAGTTAGCATTATGTTTGCAAGATACTTCCACATTTTTTATTTCTTTATTTGACTTATCTTTAATGGACCACTACCCAAAAATTAGACAATGCAGCAATTCCAGTTCTTGTTTTGTGGGTAAAAAAATGAAAGCATTTTGGCTGCTTAACAAATCAAGTTAGCTGTAAAATTAAGATTAGATGAGAAGCATCTTCCCACTGTACCTCCTAAGATAAACAAAAAGTCTGACATTAGAAGTTTTTTCTAAGGAAGTTCTTTTTTTTTTTCTATTCTTTCTATTAAAGGTAGGAAATTTCTCTGAAAATCATTTATTAAATTAAAAAATAATGAGAAAAGTGACTGGATATTTATGGGCATAGGGGAGGGTGTATTTTATGGGCTTGGGTGGATGTGTGGTAGTATATGTACCTGTACATATCTATTTTTTTATATATATATTTTATTGCATTTTAAGTTTTGAGGTACATGTGAAGAACATGCAAGATTGTTGCATAGGTACATATATGGCAATGTGGTTTCCTGCCTTTCTCCCTATCACCTATATCTGACATTTCTCCCCATGTTATCCTTCCCCAACTCCCCACCCCCTGCTGTCCCTCCCCTAGTTCCCCGCCACAGACCCCAGTGTGTGATGCTCCCCTCCCTGTGTCCATGTGTTCTTATTGTTCAACACCCACCTATGAGTGAGAACATGTGGTGTTTGATTTTCTGTTCTTGTGTCAGTTTGCTGAGAATGATGGTTTCCAGGTTCATCCATGTCCCTACAAAGGACACATGTTTGTTGGCCTCATATATGTCTTTTGTAAAGTGTCTGTTCATATCCTTTGCCCACTTTTGAAGGGGTTTGTTTGCTTTTTTTCTTGTAAATCTGTTTTAGTTCTTTGTAGATTCTGGATATTAGCCCTTTGTCACATGGGTAGGTTTCAAAAATTTTTTCCCATTCTGTTGGTTGCCTATTCACTCTTACTATTGTTTCTTTTGCTATGCAGAAGCTCTGGAGTTTAATTAGTTCCCATTTGTCTATTTTGGCTTTTGTTGCCAATGCTTTTGGTGTTTTAGTCATGAAGTCCTTGCCTATGCCTGTGTCCTGAATGGTTTTGTATATATCTTTATTTTTTTCTGCTGCATGGACTCTATTTTCTGATCTAATTATTCTCCATTAAATGTTCTGAGGCCTCTGAATCATTGTTCTAAAGATAGATGGGCAGCAAAAATGGAAAATCTATTGGGTAAGAGGGAAAATTATGCAATTTAATTTTAGTATATTTTTCTTCCATATATAGGAACAATTAGCAAACACTAAACTGCACTGTTATCTGCTTCCTCCTTTCTTAGAACACAGGTGTCTGCTTCCTAAGGTTGGAAAGAATATTTCACTTGCTATATCCTCTAATTCTGACATTCAGATACCAATGATGGAAGTTAAAAAGAAGATTCTGTTTTAAAAATAATATTCTAGTTTTTAGGAAAGGCCATGGGTCAGTTTAAGATTTATGTACCATCTTAGCCATTTAATAACATATTTGGAAGTAAAAAACTTTTTAAAAGATTAAAGTGCTTAGGTTTTAACAACCTCATATTTTTACTTGGAAAAAGAAATTGTCTATTTAAAAATATAAGTAACATTTTAAGAACCAAATAAAAATTATTGAAAAAAGTCACTGAAAAGAAGTTTAGAATAAAATTATACCAAAATTGAACAAACTTTTCTTGCAACTATTCAATATTGAGCAAACGTGAACAAGTATAAATAAGATTGTTATTAAGTCAAATTTATGTTCTGTAGAAAGTAAGTTGCTACAGTGTACAGAATGCTAAGTCACTCTCTAACCTTCCTAAAACTTTCCCAGCTTCTGCTTTACCCTCTTAAAATTATCTAAATTATCCTGTATCTTTATTAATTAATTTATTGGTTTATAAGATGGAGTCTCGCTCTGTCGCCCAGGCTGGAGTGTAGTGGCTCTATCTTGGCTCACTGCAACCTCCACCTCCTGGGTACAAGTGATTCTCCTGACTCAGCCTCCCGAGTAGCTGGTACTACAGGCGCCTGCCATCACACCTAGCTAATTTTTTTAGTAGAGATGGGGTTTTGCCATATTGGCCAGGCTGGTCTCAAACTCCTGACCTCAGGTGATCTGCCCACCTCGGCCTCCCAAAGTGCTGGGATTATAGGCGTGAACTACCATGGCTGGCCTTTTTTTTTTTTTTTCCCAAAAGGCAGGGTCTTGCTATGCTCCCCAAGCTGGTCTTGAGACCTGGACCCTAGTGATCGTCTTGCCTTGGCCTCCCAAAGTGCTAAGATTATAAGATACAGGGCCACTGCACCTGGCCCTGTATCTTAATATATGAACATAATAATTAATGTGAATTCTTAGTTCTGTTGTTTTATATTAAAATGTTTATAGGCAATTATTCCCTAAATTTTTGCTTAACATGTGGTCATATTTCCATTGGGCTATTATAAATGTTGAATATTATTTAACATGTCATTTCTCAAGTTCTTAGAAAAAGTTATATGTGACTTCTAGTTATTAGTACCCAATACTTTTTTTTAATAAATGTTCAAGAAGAAAAGTTTAATAAGCAAATAAACATTGGTAAGATTTCTTTAAATATGTACTCTTTTTAACTGAAGACTGAGAATTTTAATAGCTGTTACTATACCACTGCATTCTTTCTTATAAAAATCATCCTTGAAGATGTACATTATGATAGAACATTTTTCATTCTAATTATTTATATGTAAGTATGAAAATTTTTTACTATCAGCATCACATTTATAAAGTCAAATATTTTTTATTTTACTATTATTATTATTTTTTTGAGACGGAGGTCCGTTCTTGTTGCCCAGGCTGGAGTGCAGTAACACAATCTCGGCTCACCACAACCTCTGCCTCCTGGGTTCAAGCAATTCACCTGCCTGAGCCTCCTGAATAGCTGAGATTATTGGCATACACCACCACACAAGGCTAATTTTGTATTTTTAGTAGAGACAGGGTTTCTCCATATTGGTTAGGCTTGTCTTGAACTCTTGACCTCAGGTGATCTGCCTGCCTCAGCCTCCCAAAGTGCTGGGATTATAGGCGTGAGCCACCATGCCAGGCCCATCTTCACCTATTTGTTTTTACCTTCGAGAATGGCTTAGTCCATTCAGGCTGCTATAACAAAAATACCGTAGTCAGGGATGAGGAGGGGCTCTGGGGCTATTACAATAAACATTTATGTCTCATAGTATGGAGGCTGACAAGTTCCAGATCAAGGCACTGGTAGAATTAAAGTCTGGTGAAAGCTTACTTTTTGGTTCATAAAGGCAGTCTTCTCTCTGTGTCCTCCATGTGTGTTCTATGTGGTAGAAGGGGCAAGGGAGTTCTCTGTGGTTTCTTTTATAAGGACACTAATCCCATTCATGAGGGCTCTACTCTATCACCTATACCTCCCAAAGCTCTACCTGCAAATACAGCCACCTTGGGGCTTAGGATTTTAACATAAGAATTTTGGAGAGACACAAATACTCAGTCCACAACAGGGGAAATCTGTGTCTTTTACATTTAGGACTGTTAAAATTATTTGTCTAAAATTATATTTTCTGAGTATCGACTGATTTATCTGCACAGACATTTATACAAGAGAAACTGCTAGCAGCTTTGAGAGTTAAACCAACCATTCCTCTGCATGCCACACTTGAAAATGAGAAAATAATCCTTAGCTTTGGGTAAAATGTTTAGAAGTCATTATGAATTTCTAGTCAGAAATTATTTTGCTTCTGTCTTTCTTAAAATTGCATTTCTATTCCTCTGTTTATACAGTTTTAATTTGCTTGTAGTCTTACCAAAACACTCATAAGAACGTGATGGTTGGGTATCTAAATGGAGATCTAAAATTGCACATGTAAGGAAATGAAAAGTTATTTAAAATGACGTAGAGTGAGTATGTTGTTGTCTCAATCAAAAACAAAATCTATCAGTGTTTGCTTTCACAACTTCTTTTCAACATTGAATAAAGACAGGAAACCCTTGTCTATTATTTAGAAAAGTATCGTTTACCCTATTTACAATTTAGTCTCTTTTGTAACAGAACGACAGGAATTACCCAAATTAGCAGGTAAGTGCAAGTCAGAGGTTGGAATCTAATATGACCTTTGAAATTATGATGCCAGTGAATTAAAAAAGACTAAGTAATATGAAATTTTGATATTTAGAATTCTATAACATGGTCTTACTGAGCTCATCTAGAATAAATGGCATTATATTGTTTGTCCTTCAGGGTAGAAATTAAGTTAAAATTTTAATTGTAGCATTTTCACTAGCAAAAGGCACAACATAGTGTAATTTTTGGAGTGGACAAGATTTGTGACGTAATCTATTCTGAAAAGAAGAGAAATTGCCTTCAAATTTTATGATGATCGCTGTCAGAGAAAGCTACATTGTAAAATTGTTTCATGGTGCCCTTATACACCTTTTTTTCCAAACCATACTGAAATCAATTATAATCATCATTGTTAACATTCTTTTCATAGTGCAATAAAACAGTAATCCTTTCAGCTATCTGAAGAGGGTGTACTTTTAATGGGCATTTTTCTTACAGTTTTTCTTAGTCATGATCACAAAAACCATAAAGTTCCAAGTTATGGTGTATGGTTCTAGTTAGTGGAGCCTGGACCCTGAAGAGAAATAGGAAAATGCAGCAATCACAGCCTCTTTACAATTTAATAGCTAAACTCTAATGTGGAATCGGTATGTAAAAATGAGAAAAATCTTTGCTTGAACTTATGGACAAGCTATTACTGCACAGATTTGGTTGAAGTTTTACATCCAGTTAGTTTCTCTAAAGAGACGTGTTGTCTTTATTGAGTTTAAGCAGTTAGTCTTAATATCATTATTTCATTAAACATATGCAAATTTGGAAGCTTTCTATGTTTATGGACAAGTGATCCTCTCAGGCTTTGCCTTGTTTCTGTGACTCAGACAACAAAATATAAAGTCTAAGCCTTTTCTCTTTTTATGAAACCTATTTGTAGGGATTTGAGTTACAGAAAAATATATACTTTCTTTACATTTATGACTATGTCTAACAACAGGGCTACTAAATATGAGATTTAGTGAAGAATCACACAGCCATGAACCAATGTGAGTTTGCTTTTAATACTTTATTAAATTTTATTCATGTGCCAAGATTTCTAGGACACAAAAACGGAACCAGAAATTGGACAGTTGTTTAAAAACATTAAACACCCTGATAAGGTTTGCATCCTTGTGGTTTTCTGTGCTGCCCTGATGGTTCTTAAAGGTTCTGTCATTTTCAGTCAACAGAGTACATGTGATCAGTATATCTGATAAACTTGTCAGTGCCTCTTTAAAGCAGGATTCCCTGACCTATTCAAGTCAGAACCCCCCTGCTTCATTTCAAGTATCATCTTGATAAGACAGAGCTATGTCACAGGCAGCTGTGTATAGCCAGCTCAGTCTACAACTAATTTGTGCAGGAAAAAATTAAATCAGGAGGTAAATTATTTCATGATTGCTCATTCCCAACAGAGTTGGGCATCATTCTGAAGAAAATATCAAATAATTGGTTTCAGCCCGTGTCAGACACATGCAATTCCCTTCTCTAATGGCTGTGTGTGGTAGCACCAGGCCTCAGGGGTCAGCAAAGAACTGGAAATAGCTTAGTGCCAGGCTTGGCAATAGAGAGACGGAGCATATAGGAAATGAAGTGGCAATAAGTGCAATCCATAGGGGAAATGTGCTTCACTTGGAGTTTAATATGTCGGTTCAGAATCTGGCAGGAAGCCATGCAACAATTGTTTACCTTTTTGTCAGCATCTGCATCTGTTCTGTTTTGTAAACAGCACTTAACTCTCAGTCGGTAAATGCTGGAATCAATAACAACTGTTAAGGGATTTCCTTACTCCCCCTCTTTTTTTTCATATTCTAAAACAAATGCACACTACAAACAATGTTTGCCTTAGATTAACAAGGAACAGACATTAACAGGGTCAAAGGGATTTGGTTGGGAACATTTTATAGCTTCTTGGGTGTACAGTAATTATATCTGTGTGATTTGAATGTATTTTGTAACCTATCCAAATTAAACTGTTAAAAAAAATGCTAGCAAGCAGTAATGAAGATGATTTTTTATAATTATCTTAAGTACTGTGTATAGAAAACTGCTGGCACCATTTGTAATAATTTAGTTCTGTGCAATATTGTGTATTATAGCTGCTATGAAGAAATATAAAGTTGCCTTTTGCAGTTTTAGGAAATTAGTGATTATATCCAGCAGTACTAATTAGTTTAAACATACAGTTAGTAAAAAAAAAAAAAAAAAAAAATTACATGCCACAGTGAGACATAAAAAAGGATTGATCTGTGACTAGTGCATATAAAACTAAGTATATGATTAGTAAATGGAAAAGAAAAAAATAACACTACTTTTAAGTTCACTGTCTTCAGGACAGACTGACTAGATGAATGCTGTCATAAGTACAGCATTATTACAATAGTTATTGGCATCACTAAAAGGTGAATATCACCAAGATCAGAGGAACACATTATTGCTAGTGGGATTTATGCATGCATCTCTCCATGCTCTACTTTGGAAATTTACTTCAAAATTTCCACATACACAATTGCTAAGTTGCCTTGTTTTTACTTCATTAAACTGCTTCATATCTGATTTAACCTAACTGTAATTCTGTGTTCAGAACTTTGTTTTCTTCTGCTTTTCCTTGTATAGTATTAAATCTTAGGCTTTTCCATTTTTTTTCTCAGAAGTATGATTTCTTTGAACTTTTCATTGGATTACCATAAACCACAAATAAAATTTGAGAATTATTTGACAGAGTCACTGAGTCAAGATCTGCATTCTTTTGTCTTTCTTTACTTTGTATGTCAAAGTGTTTGGTGTGAATTTTTCAATTTTCTTAACAATAATTTTGCTAATTTACCTCTTTAACTTATCTTGGCCAAGACATTTTTGATACTCTGTCAGTTTTTAATAAAATATATTTAATTAGAAATAAGAATTTGAGAATTTGGATAATATCTTTCTTACTGCCCTTGAGACTAGAAGATACTTTGGCTTCATTTTCTTGACCAGAACTGCCTTTTATAAGTGTGTTCTATCCAAAGATAGAGAATCTACTTTATTAATCCATTCCATTATGACATTTACATGATTCAGTAAAAATTAAATAACATTTAAAACAATTGTATATTCATAAATATATATATATATTTTAAAGTGTATTTAATAGTTTTGTCTCCAGATTAGAATGTGCCATTGAAAACCATCAACAAAATTTAGAAGCCAACTTTCACCTTTTGTAATCACTTTCTTTATTGAGGGAAAAATGGTCACACATTACCAGAATATCTCTCTACAAATTTAAATAATATAAAAGTGAAAAACTTCCATATTCATTTCCATAGTTTGTGTTTTGCCTCTTCAGTAGGAATTAATATCTCAGTATTGTCATCTCATGTTAAATATTCTCAATCACATCCTAATCATTTAGTATGCAAGTTTAAAACTGTTCAATGATAGAAATTTTCTTACCACAGGTCAAAGTGTTCAAAGTTTTATAGTTCTTAAAATAATCAAAGTAGCTAACCTGCATTTATGTTAGCATTAAAGTTAACTATCTCCAACAGTGCTTGAAAAATTGTAGTGGCGAACACAGTATATCCTAATAGACTACATAAGGCATTCATGGGGGCATGGGTGGTACCTACTGATCATTAGCTAATTTTAAAAAATTGACTATTAAAGGTAGCCCTTTGTTGTATTAGGTGAAGGCAATAATCATTATTCCCTACGCAAAGGGAAAATTAAGTGCTAATTAGCGGTTATGAAATGTGCAATAGTAGTTAAAATATAAGGAGTATTTTCCCACTGGTAGCAAATGCTACCTGGGGACTACAGTCAATAGATTGATTGCTGATAGCTAACCGTATTTTCCAAACCCAAGAAGTAATATTAACTCAGGACCTTCAGATTATGAGACTGACATGCTGCCAGCTGTGCTGAGAGGGCAGAACCTCCAAAAAAGTAATATTAAATGTCATGAGGTTGAATGACTCAACATTATAGCAAAGTGTCTGTATTGAAATCTTGTAACAAAATTAGAATTTTCTAGTAAATTATTTTAGGATTTATCCCATGCAATTATTATATACATGTAGTATGTTTATCATTAATTTGACCATTTTCTTTAAGAACTTGAAATCTCTATTCAGTTATAGTTTTATTTCTTTGTTTTTTATTTAAGACAAATCTTTGAGAAAAAGACAGATATGGCCATCTTTATACTAATTTTCAAAGATTTGACTGTAATTACCTTTATACTCATCAAATGAGTGTTGCTTGGTTGTCTATGTTTTCACTATTTGAATCATCTAATCTTTATTGGTGATGTAGTGGGGCTGACTGACATATTTTATGCTCTTAGTTATGCCATGACTTTGATTTAATCTCAAAAATTGGCCTTTCAGACATTTCAGGTTGATATTCCCATGACATAGAAGGATGAAGACTTATGAGATTAACTTTAAAAAAACAAAAACAAAAACAAAAAACAGAGTCTCACTGTGCCACCCAGGATGGAGTGCAGTGGCACCATCTTGGCTCACTGCAATTTCTGCCTTCTGGATTCAAAGAATTCTCATGCCTCAGCCTCCCCAGTAGCTGAGACTACAGGCATGTGCCACCAAGCCTGGCTAATTTTCTTGTATTTGTAGTAGAGATGGGGTTTCACCATGCTGGCCAGGCTGGTCTGAGCTCCTTATCTCAAGTTATCCACCCACCTCAGCCTTCCAAAGATTGGGATTACAGATGTGAGCCACCGTGCCCGGCCTAAGATTAACTTTTTAAAATATCACATGGGTGAGCAGGGCACGGTGGCTCACACCTGTAATCCCTGCACTTTGGGAGGCCAAGGTGGGTGGATCTTAAGGTCAGGAGTTCGAGACCAGCCTGGCTAGCATGGTGAAATCCTCTCTACTTAAATAAGAAAATTAGCCGGCCATGGTGGCATGTGCCTGTAATCCCAGTTACTTGGGAGACTGAGGCAGGAGAATTGCTTGAACTTGGGAAGTGGAGGTTGCAGTGAGCCAAGATCACACCACTGAGCTCCAGTGACAGAGTAAGACTCTATCTCAACAACAACAACAAAAAAATTCACATGGGTATAATTCTAAATATTAACTTTGATTTATAATAAATACAAGAGAATTCTAATAAGGCAGCCTATTGTATCAATACATATAGAATGATCCACATTCTTTTTATAGGCTTCAAACTACAACATATGTATTATATGATTATATCATTATTCAGTCATTTAGTTAACCAACTCACATGTAAAGACATTAGGATTTTTCTTTTCTTTGTATACTTGTGTGAATATCTTTGAAAGTCTTATTCCTTGAAGTGATATTCCTGGACCAGAGAGTAAGCTAATTTAAATTTTGATACATACTACTCAAATTGCCCTCCAAAACAAATATACCTTTAAGTACAAATATTCAGAAGCATGAATATCTAGGTTGATGCATGTATTGATTGAGACATCAAGCCATTAATTATTATTTTTTAAATGGCTTGAAATCCCTGGCTGGCCTGACTCCTCATGCATTATCTTCTCATTGCTGCAAAAAGAGGCGTAGACGAAAGGCATGGGAGCCAGGGATGGCCATGTGATGCTCAATGTCCTGTAGCTATTAGGAGCTTTTGAGCCAAACAGACTTGTCTTTGCATTCCAGCTTTGCCACTTGGCAGTTATTAACCTTGGATAGGTAGTTTTTCTGCTAGGAGTGTCTAGTCATTTAATCTGGAAGATGGAGATGATAATAAGACATTCCTCATAGCATCTAAGTATTAATATGATACATGTATTCATTGAGTATTAATATGGCTATTATACATAGTATCTGGTGCAAACCAATTGCTTTGTTATTACCTTTATTTAAAACATATACATATATAGACATATATACATATTTATAGTATTGTACTCAGAAGGTGACTTGCTGTCATGTTAATGTGTTCTCAAACATCACTATACAGCAAATGGCTGCATCTTTTTTTGTTTTTAAATCAATTACACAATAAACACTTTGTTTTATCTTTAATGTGCCATGTATAATGTTCTGTGGAAGTGCTATATTAATTTTTTTCCATTTAAAAATAAAAGTAATGAAATAAGATGGAATTAAAATAATAAAGTATCCAGAGATCTCTTTTGTTTATCATGATGATTCCAACAGTCACTATATATGTATGATTACTAGATCCAGCTCCAGCACTGATCTAGCCCTCGAGATTCATACTTCTAGAGTTAAATGCCTCCTTGTTTGGTCCCTTGGATATTCGACAGGCACTCCAAACACCACACGGATAAACCAGAACTCCTCATCATTCCTCAGATCTCCCCTTCTCTTCCCCAGTCTGAGTTAATGCTGTTAATAATCACTCAACCAGAAACTATGACTCATTCTCCACCTCTGCCCTGCTCCCCACCATCAAAAGAATCACCGAGATTTTTTATTTTACCTGATCGCCTAAATATTTCCAAGACTATCTCCTCTCCATTTCTACCATCAAGGCCTAATTTAGGTCTTTATTATCGCTCATTTGGACTTAAAATAGTTTTGTTTTGTTTTGTAATTGGTTTCTCTACCCTTATTCTTGCTTTCCTCTAAGACATCTGCCAAGCACACTTTACTCCCCTATTTAAAGCTCTTCAGTGGCTCCTCATCACTGTCATCATAAAGCTTCAGAGGCTAGGTTTTGGAAAGCAAGCCTTCCTTGACCTAGCACCTGCATTCTTTAGTCTCATCTCATGCCTCTCCCCACCTCATATTTTTCACTCTCCACTAACTCTGAACTGACAGAAAGCTTTGCTCATGATGTGTGTGCCACCTCTTAACTCTCTTCCTCCCCTTCTTTGCCTAATTCCTATTGATCCTTTATGACAGCTCATGTGTCATTTCTTCTAAGAAGCTTTCTCTGAGCTAGAGCCCCTAATCCACACTCCCAGAGCATCTCCATATGCCTTTCTCAAAGCTTAGCATATTCTATTAACATATCTAGTTAGGGAACTGTCTCCCCATATGGACTCTAAGCACCTCAGGGACAAGAATTATTTTCTTCAGTACCCAATTCACTGCCTAATACATGACAGGAGTTCAATGAATATCTTTTTAACTGAACCATTTTCTTAAATCACTATCTGGAAGTTTAATAATGTGTATTGGTACTAGCCAGCTAAACAACTTATTAACTGAGCCCCAACTATTTAAAAAATATTGTGCTAAGATTAGTGGAGATTCCAGAAAGTGTAAGACCCTTGGTCCCCCCTAGATTGGGAAATAAAATATGAATATATGAAAAATTGCTGAAGTTACACAGACAAGCAGTTGCAGAGTTCTGAGAAGAAAGAGATTCCAGGAAGTAGGGGTTCTTTCTAACTTCTGTCCAGGGTGACCAAGATGAAATGGAACTGTGTTGGTTGCAAGGTGGGCGGGAGCTGAAGAAGCAGAAAATGAATTGATGAACAACAGTGTTCACTTTCTGGTGCTTTCCTGAAATGCAGGTGGGGAGTGCTGGCTCAGAAACAGAATTTCAACATGGGGGATGTTCAAATAATGGAGGGTGTACTCAAACAGAAAGAAAATCTAGGCCTTGTTTCTCAGGTCTTCTGGCTTCTTCCATCCTGTCACTCAACCCTGAGAGTTCCACATGATGTCTGATTCTGTACCTCAGTCCCACTCTCCATCCCAGCTCCACCCTGGAGCAACTAATCATATTTCTTTTGAGGAAACTGCTTTACCATGAGCAATTTTTTCTGAAGTTTGAAATCAATTTAAAGCCTGATTTTACGTGGTGTCTTCATGTGCCTTCAAATCTAGGAGGTTAAAAAAAAAGATGAACCCACAAAGCAATATGGGGAGAAAAACCTTATAAGACCATATTAAATTAATTACCAAATGATTTGTTATAAGACTTTAAATACATTAGAAATTCAGGGAAGGGAGATTTTAGTGTAAAGAAGAGCAAGCTAGAAAAACTTCATGACGATTTGGACTCGAGTTTGGCAGTGAGTAGACCTTGCATAGGCAGAAGTAAAAGGAAGGATCTTCCCTTGCAGTTCAGACAGTACCAGCAGTAGAGATTACAGTGACTTATTGGAGATAGGGAAGAAAACTATGGCTCTTAGGAGCTATTCTATAAATAATTAATGAAGGCATTAGCCAGGACTCTGAACTTAGAAGTGATATCTCTGTCCTTCCATTTCTCATCTCTGTTTTCTATGCAGAAGAGGGAAGGGTGTTAATTAAGAATGTGGTAGATTACACAATAGAAGAAAGAGCTAAATAATTAAACAACAATTAAACCTCTAGAAGAATGGGTACCAGAGGATTTCTGTAGACCTGAGCAACAGGATCTTAGCCTTCGACTGTATTTAATCATCCATTGTTTTGGTTTCTCCCTGTGTGATGACTTCACTCTGACAAGTTTCTCCACTCAGTGGGTACATGGCTCCTGGCAGTTTCTTGCTCATATCCTAACAGCCTCCTGGTACCTCAGTTTAGAGAGTTTCAGGGAAGCCTTCTGATTGGCCCAGGAATAAGCTTGTTATTAGAAAAGAGAGAGGAGTGCTGGGCATACAAAAACTATGTTAAATAAAAAATGGACAACTGAATGAATGATAAGATATGATACCTTGCCTAAGAAGAGATTACAAGAGTCTTGAAAACAGGTCTTTGATGTTTAAATTACACGTGGTAGCTGTTAAAGGCAGAAAAATAACTTGATAGAAGTGTTTAAGAAATAGAACTTGTCCAGTTATGTGTAAGATTACCTGAATGGTGAGAAGGATATAAAGAAACCACCTAGAAGAATATTCTCCCCACTCCACTGCTTGGAAATCCTAGTGTGAATTTTAATGAATGTGTATGCTGAGGTGAAGCCATAAACATTGAGAACAGGATGGCTAGGTGGGAATACAAAGAATTAATAGGGAAGCAACAGAGCAGTTGCTTTCAGAGTGTGGTTTCCAAATCCACAGCAGCATCACCCGGAATCAGCTAGAAATGTGAACTCTCAGGTATCTCCCCTGACTCACTGAGTCACAAACAGTGGGAGTGAACCTGGCAATCTGTGTGTTAACAAGCTCGCCAGGTGATTCTGATGCCTGCTGAAGTTTGATACCAACATAGCATACTTTCAACTGGTGTCCCAAAGTAAGTGCGGTTTTTGCATTAAAAGTTGAAAGTATGGATTATTGCCTTTATTCTGTATGCAATAGAAGGAAGAGATAAATAATTAAATAACAATTATTGGGGCCAGATTGCCTTCATTCAAGTACTGGCTCTGTGACTTACTTTTTTACATTTTATTATTTTATTTTGGGGCTGCGACTTTTGAGCTTTGTGACCCTGAGCAATTTAGTTAACTTTTTTGTGTCTTAGAGGTAAATTGTAATATTAGTGCTTTCCACCTATTTATGCTAATTCTCTAATATAAATTAATATAAATATATATAAATATATAATGCTAGAGTAAGCATTATATAATTATTTTCTGTCATTAACATTGGTAGCACTTGGTGTTTGAAGGGAATACATAAATAAAAGATGATTCTGGCTGAAGTGTGCATTGGCTCTCATTGGTGGCCAAAAATTGTCCATATTATTTCAAATGAATCTCACAGATTGAAACTGTTAATATAAATCACCTCTTGATTCCCATACTTTGTTCTTCAATTGGTGTCATTGCTAGTTTTCTCGGAGTGGATTTACTTTGTCACTCACTAGTAAGTAACTTACTTTCTCTGACCCTCAGTTTCCTCATTATGGTTTTAATGATTAGAAACAACATATATAATGTTCTTATCATATAGTATGTGTTCAGTAAATGGTAACTATTAATTAATGCCATGCCAAACCCTATTAATCTCAATAGGGAAGGCGCCAAGTTCAAGAGGCCGAAGAAGAGACTCAGTCAGAGCCAACAGATGAGACATGGGATTTTATCAGGGGCTCACAGACAGGGGAGAGAGTTCAGTGATGGTGGGCTGGGCAGGAAAACTGCAGCAGCTTGCAAAACACCACGCTATTTTTGCAGTATTTTCATTTAATACCCTCACTGCTAACAAACTCCACCTGGCAACCTTCATTTAACCCAAAACTCAGGGCCTCAACCCCCTATACAGCCTGGCCCATGTTCCACGGGACAGGCTGGGAACTCAGATGTTTATCATAGATAAAGAATAAGTCTTTGGCTTAGCCACTCTGGATTGTCTAGCTCCTAACACACATTCAGGTTCATCTGCCACACAGAGACATTCGAAGGGTATGTGTGCATTATTGCTATCAGGTGCGTTCACCCTACCATTACTCTTATCTCCATTTCATCATCTCACCTCCCTGCTTTTTAACCGGTTTCTCCCTTTGTGTGTCAATAATCTATGACTGTTCTCTCTTTTGCATTTTTCCTATTTGCTGAGGGCAGGGGTTGACAAACTTTTTCTGTAAAGGACAAATAATAAATATTTTAGGCTTTGCAGCCCATAAGGTAGGTCCATGTTTCAGCTACTTCACTTTGCCATTGTTGTGCAGAGTAGCCATAGATCAGTGGGGTGGTGTTTCAGTGACACTTTGTGGACATTGTAACTTGAATTTTAAGTAATTTTTCACGTCGTGAAATATTCTCCTTTCGATTTTTTTTCTCCATCCATTTACAAAGAGAAAAGCCATGTTTAGCTTACAAACTGCACCAAAATATGCTGTGGGCCAGATTTGCCCCATCAGCTGTCATGCGCTGACCGTTTTTTGAGGGGACTGCCTCTCTCCTAGCCTCTCACTAACCTTTCCCTTTTTCTCCCTTCCTATCTAATCTTGCCTTCCCTTCTTCATCACAACCCAGCCACCAGTAACACTGAATCTAAAATGCAATCTAAGTGAATTTTTAAATATTTGTGTTTATTAAACAAAGCTTTATGTGTTTATTATAACATAAAAATTAAGTCTAAGATTTGTCTGTATACTCAAAGAAAAACTAAGTTGCTTAATTTCACATGTATTTTATATAGATTTTTTTCAATTAAAGAATTCCCATGAAACAAACGGTAGTGAGCCCAGTATTAACCAGTTATATCAAAATAGGATGACAGTCAACTCTGGATATTTTCTGCAGTTAGTTTCTTATCCAAACTTTTTTCAATACTGAGTTTTTCTTATGTATCAAGTGTAATGTCTTTCTTTTTGCCTGAACTAAAATACTCATGAGCCTCAGATGGCCATAGATGATGGTGACTGTTAAGGTATGGCTCTCCTTAGTCACCCCACTCTGCTTTCAGATCTAACTTTGTACCTGTCTCCTGTCACTACAGGTGATGCATGACACATGGTGCCTTGTGCATTACAGGTACAAAGTAAATCTTTTATTGAATTAGCAAGTGAAACCCACTTAAAGATGCTTTTTGTAGATCATGGGCCTTTTGAGGAAAAAGATAATGTCTGCCACCAAGGGGCTGCAAAGTCGTATTTGGAATTTGAAGGCAATAGGTCTTTACCTTTATAGCTGAATAACTATTGTTTAGGAGAAGAAGGCAGCTAAAAAAGTAAGATTTACTATAAAATTTACAAAGCGCCCACATGTCTTCTCTACTTCTCAGGCCTTCCCTTCTCTTTTAGAATAATAAGCTCATGAGTACAGCTTTTCAGGTGGGCACTAGGGATTTCTATTATCACCATGGCTATCTCTTTTCATATTAATTTTAACATACATTCAGGGGAATTATAATTTTCCTACCTGATAAAAAAATAGTGTGAAGAGAATATTTTTCAATATAGATGAGGAAAGCTGTTCACTCTGTTTTGAAAGGCTGTGATTCATTGGAAAGTATATTAGGAAACACGCTCAGCAGGTGTCTTAACTGAAATCCATGTTTTTGATTATGGCATTATTTTTATTCTAGTGCTAAATTTTTAAAATTAATTTTTAACATGTTTTATTAAGAGCTGATAATGTAACTTCCCTGTCATGGCATAGTTCCTTTAAAAACTGAAATATCAATTCGCAGGTTCAACCTTAGGCTATGGTAAAAATGAATTGTTAACCGAGTTTTAAGTTTTTTCTACAGGTTAATTTTTAGTCGTGATACGAGAAAGTAACACATATGATAAGAGATATAATTAACTGAACTCTTGCAAAATTTGAGACCAAGAAAGGAATACTAGAAAGATATTTCATTAATAATATACCATTAGCATATAGTACTTAAAATTTAAAACCCATTTATTACACTAGAGATGTCTTTTTATTAGGATGTTCCCTGAAAGAGTCAGCATATCTAAGTATTTACAACTGGGAGTTAAACCAGCATAAAGCAAAAGTCAGCTGAGAAAATATTCAGAAATTTGCCCTTGGTACAGTTCTCAGTTCTGGCTGAATTCAAATATAAGCCATTCTTTGATTAGCATCTTCAACTAACAGTGGCCTAACTGGCCACATCAGGAGTTAGATATTCTCTCTCATGTTTTTAGTCAACAAAACAAAATAAGAAGGATTGAATATAGGAGAAGGACAAGAGTATTATATCCTTGGCAAATGAGCAAGAAGTCAGATTTCTTGCTAATGTAATACCGACAGGTTTTGCCAGAGAAGAGGAAATGGAGTGTGGGAGAATTTTGTTATCATTGAGCAGTAAGTTTAGGTAACATCCAGTGGAGCCAGCATTGGCCTGGGAATCATAAAACGGTAAGAATAGAAGCAGTGTCTTTTCAGTTTTTCTCATTGACCCAGAAGAATAGCTTCAGGGTGACTCTATCTTCATCCTTTTTTAGCCACTTAGGTTTCTCTTGGTATGTGAAACAAGGGGATATTTACAGTCTAGACCCCTCCAAAGGAAATAGAAAACTTCTCTGTCACATAGGGCCTTTCAGTGGGTTGGGAGGATTTATTTCAAACCCAGTGGTTCTCTCTGTCTATACATCTACCTCTCTTTAGATCGTGATTACTAACCTATCAATGGGTGCAAATTTTAGTGCACAACTAGAGCCCAGAGAAAGAAGGTATAAAAAATGCAGATAGTGTATGTACTAGCAATTTAGTCTCCTCTAATAGATCATTTTGGTTGTCATGTGCCTCTGTGGAAGCAGTTGCCACTTTGCACTAATCCGTGTATTTGTCTAAGTTCCTGAAAGAGTGACCCCATTAGTTATTTTTCAGTATATCCCATCACCTTACACAAGGCCTATATTGTAATAGGCTAATAGAATTATCTGTATAAATGTGTTAAGACATTTAATTTTATGAAATGGGAAGAGTGATTAATTTCTGAGGTAGAAGCTGGAAGGGACTTTTTCTTGCAAAGGGAAGTAGAAACTTCAGGTCTCCTGAGTGAGAGGGAGATTTATAGAGTCTATTTCTGATAAAATCAGACCAGATCAAGGCAGAGGGTCTTAGCCAGATGATCAGTAGAACTCTAAGGCCTGAGAAACTGTTGGAATTATATGCAAAACATCCTTCTATGAACATAGATGCATAGTTTATATTAGATTCTAAAAGAGGTGAAGATCACATGCATACACACGAAACCAGTGTTTTGAAGAACTGACACAGTAAAGATGCGATAGAAGGTCTTGGAGTGGGGCTGCCATTCAACTTTACGAATGTTAACCTTAGAAATGGGGTCAATTCAATAACAATATTTAAAGTAATTTATAGTGAAATAGATTTCTGACATGGTGTTTATCATTATTACTCTTCAAAATATTTCCTGTTAAAATTGTCATACAGTAATTAATGTGAAACTCATTTAGTATTTTACTAAAACAAGCATGTTTACAGTGGAGGGGGAGAAAGTCAATTAAAATAGGTTAAAAGCAGTTGGTTTTGTCTCTAACTGTAAATATGCCATTTTGAAACCATTCATTCATATAGGCACTATGATGGATAATGGGAATGCAATCATGGGGAAAAAAGATCTCTGCCTATAAGGAGTTTAAAGTTTGAGAGACACCTTTCAAACTAACCATTATAATGTGACATGGTTAGTGCTAAAATGAAGGGCTGCGCAAGGTAAAAATAAGGAAGGAGCACGGAGAACAAGACCCTGACCTGGCTTGGGGTCTGAGGGCAGCTTCTCAGAGGAGATGAGAGTAAAATCTAGAATTTGTATAGCAAGTACTACCTCCCAAGAACAGTCCCAATGTATTAACTCAGTTCAACCTCATATACCATTGAAACATAAAGAGATTAAGTAACTTGTCCAACGTTGTAGTATTAGTAGGGCCAGTGCCCAGATTTGAAGCCAAGCCATCTGGCTACAGCTTCTGTGTGTTAGCCCTTCTGCTATGCCACTTCTGTGCTTCAGGTAACAATGCTATAAATAAATGTATGATAAAATTAGTGGAGGGGTGGGGAGATCAGAAGTGGGGAAAGACAGAGAGAGGAGGAGGAGTCCAACTTCCAGCTTCTAAGAGTTAAATGTTTTCTAAATTCACATTCAGGTTCATTTACATTCATGAGGCTCAGTTTTCTTAATAGTGCCTTCTTCATTCTCTCACCATTTAGAAGAGGGATCCTGACACTTATCTGTGGATTATCTGAAATTCCACATATTCAGCTTGTGTTGGGTTACGTTTTCACTTAACTTCATAGATATTCATTTCATTCTTTTAGTCATTTATTCACTCAAGTTATTTCAAAATTTTACCTTGTCTATATTGGATGGTACATATGGAAGCCTCCTCAAAAGAGATGACAAGGAAGAAATTCAGTTCTGCAAACTAAGATGTAAATATGCCTTGTCTTAGTTTTACCCCCAATTCTTTTCTAGTCATATACATTTGCAAAATAAGTAAAAGTTATAATAATAATGCCTCAAGAAGAGGTGAAAAACAGCTTCAATTTCATCTTAGTGTACATGATGAAAACAATGCCTGCAGGTCCTCCATGATTTTCTAGCTACTTGTTCGGCTTATATGATACAGAAGGCACTTTACAAACTCAGGGTCATGGTGTTTGCGTTCTATTCTTCCTCCTGCTGTGGCTCCATGGAACTTTCATGGAACTAAGCATTCAAGGCCTGACGAATCAGGCCGTTGCTATCCATTCAGTGGGCTCCAGAGTCCCACCTGCTCTCAGGAAGTGACTTGGGTGCTGGGAGAAGTACTGCTTATAATTTGCTCCTATGTGGTCCTTGCTGACTTCATATTATATTGTTTAAAACTTTTCTTTACTGGAGCAAATACCTTCCATTTGGGTTATGTCATAAATTTCATCTGGAATAAGACTTTCAATAACATTTGTGTGTCACCTCTTTTTACATCACTTGTCTGGTGGCACTGAGAATACCTCTTCATTGAAAATGGATCCATTTACAGTCAATAATAGGGTGGCTAATGTTCGCTTTTCTTGGGAAAACTGAAATGCGCCTCTTTTATACTGATCCTCCAGCTCCAGATTATCTGATTTTGTGGCTTCTCATTTTCTCTTGTATCTTACCACTATTATTAACAAGAATTCTGTTGCTAATAGCTTTGGAAAATAATATGTGTGCTTTCAGCTACTACCTGTATTTTTATGGTTTGTCTGAGTTAGCTGGACTTTGATATTTATTTCAAATACTGCTTTGTTGCAGATCAAATGTGAGGAGCTCTAATGTCCCTCTAGATTTCCTTTCAATGTTCTAAATTTTTCCAGAAGACAATGGGGTTAATACTCGAACTAGGTACAACTAACATTTAACACCTTTAAGTGTATAATCTGTACTCTATATTCTTTATGCGTAATACACCTGTAGATATGTGTATGTACATATGTCTAGACACATGTATTATACCTATAACTATATGTATTTACAAATATATAAAGACAGAGAAGAATACTTTTTAAAAAATGTAGGATAACAGTTTTACAAATATCTGTGCACATTTTTATGGTGAAATTTTTTTTCTTAAAGTGTGTTTTATATTTTTAACACACAAAAGTCATATTTTAGAATAAATTATATCAATATACTCTGTCAAGTTCCCAGCCCATCATTGTTTTTATAGCCTTTTGCACACACTTTCTATTTTAGAAGTAATCTTCAAATTTATCTTGTCAAACAGAATGCTATAAAGAATGTTTATAGAATACTGTAAATGTTTGTTTATGAACTTACATCCATAATTATTTATTGTTTTAAAGAATACATTTTAGGTTTTGGTATAAAATCTTACTTTGTTCTGGCCTGAACCTAACTATTTCTAGGATCCATGGGATTTCATTCATTTTGTTTTTTTAATCAGCTTTTTGGGTGCCATAAGAGATTATTCTGGGTTCTGAGGTATATGGGTTCTGAGATCTTTGGCCTCATGGAAATCATTTTACATTTGTGGTGACTGTGTCTAAGAAACTTAAACTATTCTTTAGTTTTTTTCCCCTAACAGCAGTTCTTCTTTTGCCCAGGGCAAATATGTAGGATATATTCTTAGAAATTTCCTACAGATGTTCCATACTTCTAGAAATAAAAAAGTCATAAATTTCTTGATGTGAAAAAAGTGGAGTTTTTTTGGTTTTGTTTTTTGAGACAGAATCTCTCTCTATCACTCAGACTTGAGTGCAATAGCGTGATCTCGGCTCACTGCAACCTCTACCTCCCAGATTCAAGAGATTCTCATGCCTCAGTCTCCTGAGTAGCTGGGACTACAGGTGCACACCACCACATCCGGCTAATTTTTGTATTATTAGTAGAGATGGGTTTCACTACGTTGGCCAGGCTGGTGTTGAAATCATGACCTCAGATGATCCACCCACCTCGGCCTCCCAAAGTACTGGAATTACAGGTATGAGCCACCAAGGCCAGCTGAAAAAGTGGAGTTTTTTTTTTTTTTTAAGTCGTGGTGTTTTATGCAATAGCAACTTTTTGGTTGACTTCTAAGACCCCAATCTAGGTTTTTTGGTGCATACAGAGTAATTTTTAACCACAGGGGTTTTTATCTAAAGCTCCTGAACCCCTCAGAAAAGACTTTCAAACTCTAGTGTACAGAAAATTCACTTGGGACACTTGCTCAAAAGTAATCCAGAAATTTGCATTTTTAATAATACAGAAGGTCCTAACTGTACAGCCCTGTGAGAGCCAAAGATGGACTTCAGGTGGTTCTGTTCAGCCTTCACACTGTGACTACATGAATTGTATTCAATGAGAAGGTCTAGGAGGCTTTAGAAGACTTTCTTTAGTTTCTTAAAGGGGTCTGCAAAAATACTATGGTAATGTTAGAAGAGGGTACTGGTAAAATCATCCACACAACCAGCAACAAGAACCCACAAAGAAAGGAAAATCTATAAAGCAGTTATAAATACTCAAGTTGTGGAGGAATCCAGAGCAGTGTCCCTCACATAACTGTTTTTGAGAATATCTCCAGAGTAGATATGTATTGATAAACTTGTGTTCATTGGTCAAAAAGGTTTGAGAAACACTAAGTTTAGAAAGTTTTTACTTTATTATGGAAGTAAATAGAGACTTTAATATGCTAATTTGCTTTGTGAATTACTTTAAGGAGAATTGTATTTCCCAAGCTTATTTGGTCATAGAACACTTTTCAAATGATTCTCAAGTTTGAGAAATGCCCTTTAACAAAGGGACAGACATTAGTCTCTGAGTGTAGCATAGAAATAAGTAACTTTCATTATAACTCTGTCATGAAGGAAAATTTAAATGGTTCTAAATACACTAAAGCAGAATGTTTTATATTGCATTTTAGAAAAATTCTTATTAAAATTATACATAAAGAAAAACCCTCAACTATCTAGTTATTATTTACATGGACTTACTCATTTCTAGGTAATGGTAAATTAAATAAAGATTTCTCTAAAATGAAAATTTAATTTTATCTTGATAATATTTTGGGGATTTAGGAGAAATTTATATTTCCTAAGAATCATAGAGTTCATCTTATAGCCAAACAATAGTTATGTCAGATATTTTACAGCAATGGTTGGCAGCAGGCCAGACAGAGTTGCCTGTGTATAAACATGTATGTCCAAAACTTTAAAGCATGATAGTTCCATAGTGTTTTAAATAAATAAATAAAGGCCAGGTTGGCTTACTGGGGGAAGGAGAACTCCTGGATTGATTGTAGCCAAATTAAGTTTTCAGAAGGGTGCAGTGGCTCATGCCTGATATCGCAACTCTTTGGGAGGCTGAGAAAGGCCAGCTTGGGCAACATGGTGAAACTGTGTCTCTACTAAAAACACAAAAATTAGCTGTCCTGGTGGTGGGTGCCTGTAATCCCAGGTGCTCAGAAGGCTGAGGCAGGAGAATCATTTGAACCCCAGAGGTAGAGGTTGCAGCAGGCTGAGATGGAGCCACTGCTTTATTTTATTTTTTTTGAAACAGGGTCCCACTCTGTCACCGAGATTGGAGTGCAGTGGGGCAATCTCTGCTTACTGCAACCACGACTTCCCAGGCTCAGGTGATCCTTCCACCTCAGCCTCTTGAGTAGCTGGAACTACAGGCTTGTGCCACTACGCCCAGCTAATTTTTGTTTGTTTGTTTGCTTGTTTTGGTATTTTTTATAGAGATGGTGTTTGCCATGTTGCCCAGGCTGGCAAATAATGTTTTCTGGAGAAGTGACTTAGAGGGGAGGTGCAAACAAATAATATTGAAAAACTAGGAAAGGAGATTAATTTAGCAAAGGAGAAGGTCAAGGAATCTCTGCTGGGAGAAACTCTTTCCTAATTTGGTTAACAACGAAGAGTTTAAAGGACAGAGAAACAAATGCTTAGGCAGCTAGAAATCATGAGCTAAGGTATGATGATTAGGACACTAGTCCTGTGAGATACTGTGAGGTAAACTAAGTCAAATAAGTTTGGGAAATGCTTCTTCATCCTTTGTGTTGAATTTTGCTTTAATTGGCTTTTTGCAAAATGAATTTATCACAGAATTATTTTCCCCATAAATGTAGAAGCCGTACAATACCCCTTGGGAGAACACTGAGCTGACAGTAATAGAAAATAAGGACTACTAATTAATGGGCCTCTACCATAATCACTGGTTCTTTGGGACAAAAAAATGATTAGAATTAGGCCATATATTTTATTCTGTCCTCTTGCATTATTAAGTTATAAAGATTCACTGAATTAAACAAGGATTTCCCTTTCACTATTGTTTTATTCCTGGAGTACAAGATTCCTCTAAATACAGGTCATGAAAGTAAGACCTCTTTATATAGAATCCTCAGACCTCACATAATTGTCAACAAGTAGCACTCTTGTATAATTTTGACTCTTAAAGATTTTTCTTGGGGTGCTTCTTTGCTTACTTTATAAACATTCACAAGACTTCCAATTTGGAATTGAGCCAGATAAACACTTCTTAAATATGCTCAATTTCTAGAAACTATTGACTGGCCTTTCCTAATAAAGAATTAGGAAGGATTCTTAAAGCCTTTGAAAATTTGGTTTATAAACATTTTAGTTCCAAAAGGAAATTTAAGGTTTAGAAGGTTAAACTAGCCACTCATCTACATGAGCAAAGCTTAAGAGAAATCAAACAGACCAAATGGGAATCAAGCACCAACTAAATAAAACATAATATATTTATTCTCTTTTCACTTTGGGCATAATATTTCTGACAGAGCCTTAGTATGTCAGTTAGATTTTCATGTATATGGGGCTAATGTCAACTTAGAGATGAAACAGAGTTTTTGTATCTACTTGCAGATTTTTCTAAGCCTTTTTACTATTTCAGGACAGTACTAAATTTTATAGTCTAAGTTGGTAGACAGCTCTTTCTCATATTAACTGTAAAGATACTGTGACAATTTTGGTTCTTAGTGAAAGACTGTTAGTATTACAAGAGTGATGCTAACGTTTTAAAGTTTCACTGAAGTGAAGTAGATAAGCCATAAAATTGTTAGATTTCTGGAATCTTCCTTCTACATCCATGTGATGAAAATAATCTTTTTCTTCCCCACTGAGTTGCCAGACCCTATACAATTTTTGAATAGCACTTGTATTTTGTCTCCAAAAGCAATTTATGTTAAGTTTGTAGGAGTTTACAAATTTTCCAATTTATAATTAAGCTTCAAGATATTTATTAAATATATGTTTTAAGAAAAGGCACTAATAAAGAAAGGTTTCTTTTAAATCCTTTAAAACTTGGTCAAAAAAACCATTTAGTGATGTAATCTAAAGTGAAAGCAACAAATTGGAGTTAAAAACATGAAATAAATGAATTATTCTCCATACTCTTAGAGAGTATTAAGAGATTTTACTATCATAATAAAATGATAGTATGATTTTACTAGTGGCATAATTAGAAGAGGCCAAAAAAAAAACCCCTTTAATTTGTGTTGTTCTTATGCAAATAATAGATATCACAATTATTTTGACAAAGTTATTTTTAAACATGACTTCATGAATTACATAATCTAGATTCCATAGCTAACAATTTGATTTGTGTGTGTGTGTGTGTTTGAGACGGAGTCTTGCTCTGTTGCCCAGGTTGGAGTGCAGGAGTGTGATCTTGGCTCACTGCAACCTCTGCCTCCTGGGTTCAACTGATTCTTCTGCCTCAGTCTCTGAGTAGCTGGGATTACAGGCTTGCAACACCACGCTTGGCTATATTTAGTAGTTTTAGTAGGGACAGGGTTTCACCATGTTGGTCAGGCTGGTCTCAAACTTCTGATCTCCTGATCCACCTGCCTCAGCCTCCCAAAGTGCAGAGATTACAGGCGTGAGCCACTGCATCTGGCCTTAATTTGCTTTTTTTAAATGATAGGAACAAAACATATAAGGTCTTAAAGAATATATCTTTAATATAGTATTTTGTAAAATGTTTATTTTAATTTCAGATTTACAAAAAAGTTGCCAGGATAATACAAAGAATTCCCAAGTTTCCTTTACATGCAGATTTCCCAAATGTTAATATTTGACCACATTTCCAGTTTTGCTTTCTCTCTTTCTTTGCAAAATTTTATTTTTTCTTGAATTAAAAATAGTCTGCAGACACTCTTACATATTTCAGTGTGTACTTCCTAAAAACAAAGAAATTCTCTTTCATAACCACAGTACAGTTATGTAAATCAAGAAATTAAGTCATACAATAATAGCATTTGATAATAGACTTCAGAATTGACGTAGTATTTTTCACCAAGTTATCCCAAGAATGTCTTTTATAGCAAAATAAAATGCTGATTGTGTATTAATTTGAATTGTACTTAATGTTTATTTAGACTCCTTTAGACTACGTCATTTCCTGGCCTTTGTGCTTCCTTCACATGACACTTTTGAAAAGTACAGACCAGGTATTTTGTTGAATGTCCCTCAATTTGAGTTTGTGTAATATCTTCTTGTCATTCGATTCAAGTTACGCTAGACTAAGAAAAAAAAAGCAGAATTGCATAAGATGTGATTTTACAACAAATCAAATTTCTTTCTATTTATAACTCTGAGAATCAATCTAATTATTTAATTGCCATATTTGCCTCAAACAGAATATTCATCTCCATCTTCCCAGAAGAAAAGATCCTAGGAGATTTTATATGTGTTTCTTAATGAACTAACTTGGATTAATTATGGAGGATCTGGTTAGTTTTTAGATGGTTTATGGAATCACATAGATCGCTCTAATATTTACTAAGAAGATAAATAAAATGCATGACAATATTGATCTTTACTTTTCACAGTTACCCCTGAATGCCCACAGAAAGGAAGAAACTTCTCTCTCCCCTTAGACAAAGTTGAATTCTTATCGGAGCTCATAAAATCCTTTATGAAACTGGAAAAAGATGTTCAAGAATTGTTTGAAGAACTACTTTTATCACTCAAGATAACCAGGAAGCGTTCAGGTAATATCCTCTTTTGTTTAAATTTGTAAATCTATAATTTCTCTGTGTTTTTGCTTCCTGATACTTTGAATGAAAATGATTACTTGAAAAAAAAAACACATGAAAGAATTCTTTAAAGAAGCGTTCAGTGTAATGCACACCATGCATTATATTTAAAAATGCACATATTTTTAATCCTTCGTGCTTGGCAAGCTCCTTATTTCCAATTGACAAAGCATAATACATCAGTTTGGATAATTTTTAGGTAAAATTAGATCAATTTTTCTTTTCAAAGAAACACAATTAGCCTATGGAAAGACTAAGCAGACTGGACGGTCTGATGTCTCTTCTTTCACTCCTAGCAGCCAGACGATCTTGAGCAGAACATTTAGTCTCCTTAGACCTGAATTTTTTCATCTTCAAAATAATGACATAGGACTATATTAATTTACTCTTTGTTTCCTTTTAGGATTAGCTGCTTCCAATTTAATATGTTATAATGTTATATAGGGTTGTGAGAATTAAATGACAGTGAAAATAAAATATTTAAAGGAATATCTAGTATGTCATAAATGATCAATAAATGTGAGTTGTTAAAATAGTAACTATAATTATGGAATATGTTGTTTTTAGTTTACTCTTAACAAAATCCCTTTGAAAAAAGCCATGCCACATACACTGAATAATATTTCTAACATTAAAGGTAAAATTCAAAGGCACAATGAGTAAGGTATGTTCTCTGTTGTCATTATCTTTATAAAAGTTTTCATTTTTCTCAGAGTGAGATGTACAAAGTTCTTCTTTACATGATACCTATGCCATTCTAAGGAGTGTAACTATATATATTTGCTCTATCTGCAAAATAAAGTGAAGGAAGCAAATGATTAACAATTAATCTGAAAAATTTAATCCCCAAAACTGATCTCTTGGTAAAATTGCTTTAACTCAATTTGTTTATTCTTGTATTCCTTTACACACTTTGCCCATGTAAATAATGTCAGAAAAGTTATAGGGCTGGATTTTGTTTTACATTAAGCATAGTTTACTGGCCTTCTTTGTCTTAGGCAAAATTTAGGTAACACTAATATATTATAAAATTAATAGTATAGATTACTTTCTTAAATTTGGAGATAATTTGAAGAAAAAATAAAGATGAACTATATATTTCTGAAGCCAACCAAAGGGAAAAAAAGCCATGGGGAAAATAATACAAATACAAGGGAGAAAATACAAGTATTAATTAAAACAGAGAATGAAAAGGTAGATTTAATTAGGAAAGAATGTGAGCTTTAAAGCATCTTTTAGATAGAGTTTGACTGTGAAGTCAAACAGAGATCTGAATAGAGAAATACAATGTCCTAATTATTGATTGACATATTGGTTCCTAGAACAGTTGACACTGGAGTTGGTACTCATCCACCATGCCTGGCTAAGATTTGTCATCTCTCATCTATATCTCTAACAGATCTTTTCTGAGGCGTGAATGAGGAAACAGAATGAACTCCAAAGCATCTAGGCTTCTACCCATTTTGAATCATCTTGTATTAGTCCTAGGCTAGACCCTTGGGAATTAAGTCAGTTTTGTGAACTTTATTCTTCTTAAAGGCAGCATAAATTCAAAATTAGAATTGTGTTAGGAGGTATTATAAAGATATAAACCCAGAAATGGCCAAGAATTGAAGCACAGATTTGGCATGCTGATTTTAGAGAAAAGGAGAAGAATTTTGAAAAAGGTGATTCAACTCCGTTAGTTGAGGATCAGGCAATGTGGAAACTCGCAAATGCTATATATCTGAAAGCAATGGTTACCATTCTTGAATAAAGTCAACGGAGTAAATATATAATTTGCCGCAATATTCTGTTCCAAATGTGTCATAAGCAGCAAGGCAGATAAAAACAACTTCAATATCACGTTAATAGTAGTGGACTATGTGAACACATTTGTGGATTATCAAACACAGAATGTAGAAGGAATTTCAACGGGCAAGTATAAGAAGTGTCTAAGTACTAGAACGTCTCCTTGTGATATATGTAGTCTTCATTGTTGAAATTCATATTTTTTATTGCAAAGCCAAGATTGATTTAATCTGACACAGCTTTATGTAAATGGATTCCTGAGAAGAATGATCTTGAGGGAAATTGTCAAGAAAAATCTTAAATGTTTTATTCAGTATATCCAAGTTAATCAATTCTTATCAGAAGCACTGGTTTCTTAAATCAGGAAGGAAAAGACTCCCTGAAATAGATGATTAAAGAAGCCAAATGTATCTTAACTATTGGGTATTCCTGATAGTTAATGTTTTTTTTAGAAATCTTGTAAGAAGAGAATGGGGGGAAAAAAGAGAGGAAGTCATTTGGCTTCCTGTGTGTTTCTTTTGATTGGAGCATATTTTGCTAATAAAGATCTTGGAAAGAGTTGCATATGATGTCTGTGTAACCCAAACATATGAGCAGATGAAAAGTGAGGGTTTTTTTCCATTGTGCAGATTTTTAAAAAATGTCCAGACACTTAACATCACATAGAGAAAATATAAAGATGATTAACCAAATATTTTACTTTTTACTTTGATGTTTACTATTATATTGTAGACTTAGCCAAATTGGCCATTCTCTCAGTAATTTGAATGTGGACAAGAGATTTTGTAGAGATACAATAAATATTTTCTGAGAAAGAAAAAATATTTAGTCATTATTTGCTTTTGTTTGGTCATGATTTGATGGTTTTCTATTTTTGTCACTTCAGAAAATGATAGGACATTATTTGACTGTTGTGATGCCTTACTGTATTAGGTGATGATATCTTATGGAGTGGCCGTGGATTTGATTTATGGGGCATTTCTAATGCTTCTTTGGAATAAAGTTGTTCTTCGGGCAGTTCCTCAATTTTTCCAAAGGTGGCATCTGAGATTTATCTAAACCAGGAGGTTTCTTGGCCCTCATTTTTCTTTAGCCCCAGCAATGACAAAGAGCAATGGCTGCTTCAATTGGATGTAAGAAGAACACTTAGGGTTTGTCTCAGAAGAATCAAAGATTTCAGATCTTCTGAAAGATTGTTTGTACTCTTAGGGGGTCTTAAGAGGGGTCAAATGGCTTCTAAGAGTTCCTTAGCTAGATGGTTAAGGGATTGTATTAGGGAGGCGTATGTAGTTAAGGTAAAGAGGCTCCTAGGGTTTGTAAAGCTCATTACACTAGGACTTTAGCTGTTTCTTGGGCAGAGAGGTCGAAGGCTTCCACATTGGAAATTTGCAAGGTGGCCACCTGGGTTTCTCTTCATACTTTTTCATGGTATTATCTCTTGGATGTAGTCTCTTCTACAGATTCAGCTTTTGGTGGGAGGTTGCTTGTGAGCCAGAAAAAGAACAGTGAAGAAAAGAAAGACTTGTAGTTCCCACTTAGAGCTGCCAACAAGGCAAGTTGCTTTGTAGTGCACACAATGGGAACCTATGAAGACCAATTTGGGTGTGAAAGTGGATGTCACAGGGAAGTACTGCCAACCTCTACTCTCTATGAAAGAAAGCGGCAGTGTGGAAACTAACCAGAAGTATAAAATGAACCACAGAGAACTCTGTAGGGGAAGCTGTTGAGCAGCTGGCATTCTTGTGACCCTCTGCACTCTTCTGAGGTTCTTAATCTAGGCATGCTTTTAAAGAAACTAGTATTGACTGCATACAAATAACTATATTTTACAGTGATGAGCCAAAAGTGGGCTATCTTCTCTAGACAATGATAATAATTGAATAGAATTGTAAATACATTTTAAAAATATGTGAAATAATTCACCAAATGTTTAGAGTTCATAGAGTTTTACATTGCCAAATTTCAAAATTGACCATTTTGAATTCCAAACAAATGTAAAAATGACACACTTTGTTAAATCCCAAAGATTTAATGTAGATTCCATGTTAGCAATTCTACCTAAAGATGATCCATTTTGTTTCCCTGTACAGCATTAAGTTTTTAAAAACCTTTTTAATTTAGGGAGAGGGATTATATTTTAAAGGCTATCATAATTGCTTGATAATTCATTTTCTGTATCTAGAATTGCTCACCAGCGAGAGAAGTCTTAAGTTTCTTTTTTTCCTTAGTCATCTTGAATATAGGCAGATGGTTTGTATAAGCATCTGAGCACATTACTTTGGGTGAATAAACATAATGTATTTGGGAGTGAAATGATAAATACAAGATAATTCACTTTTCCCATAAGTCTTAAACTATAGCTACACAATAGCAGTTATTTCCAGAAACAGATCTGCAAAGCTTATACTTCAATCTAGTATTATTTTTCCAGAGTAAATGCCTTTTAAATGAGCTAGCTACAGAAAAGTAAAGTGACATTAAGAATCCAATTGTTGTCCCTTCTTGTATTAATAACTTGATCTTTATTATTTTTTCTTTTTTAAAAAACTGAAAACTTTCGAATAGAATGAAAGAGTAACTACTTCATATATATCTCTATGTTAAAAGTAACTCAAAATCTTGTCATACTATGTAGATGTTTTCTTTTATAACAATTTAGAACATCTAGAAACACTTCATTATTTCTATTAGAGGAATAGTTTTCCATTGGTGCATGTATCATGATTTAACCCCATGGCCCATGGACAGTTATTCATTGATGGACAGTTAAGGTTTTTTTACCCCCCTCTTCATTTGCTACCACAAAACATGGTGTGGGAAATTTCCTTGAACTATTTCTTATATGTACACAACTATATCTGGAGGGTAAATTTCCAACGTGGAATTGCTAAATAAGCAGGCAAGGTCATAAAGAGGATGAAAAGATAAGCCACAAACTAAGAAAAACTATTTGCAAAACACACATATGATAAAGAACTTGTATCCAAAATATACAAAGAACCCTTAAAATTCAACAAGAAACAAACAACCCAATTTAAAAATTCATAAAAGATCTGAACAGACACCTCACCAAAGAGGATATACAGATGGCAAATAAGCATATGAAAAGATGCTCAACATCATGTCATTAGGAAGATGCAAATTAAAACAAGATGACACTACACACCTATTAGAACAGCTAAAATCCAAAACAGTTACAACACCAAATTCTGGCAAGGCTGTGCAACAACTCACATTCATTGCTTTTAGGAATGCAAAGTGATACAGGCTCTTTGGAAGACGGTTTGGCAGTATTTCACAAAGCTAAACATAGTTTTATCATACGATCCAGCAAGTGCACTCGTAGGTATTTATCCAAATGAGTTGAAAACTTAACGTCCATACAAAAACCTGCACAGGAATGTTTATAGCAGCTTTATTCATAACTGCCAAAATTCGAAGCAGCTATAATGTTCTTCAGTAGGTAAATGTATAAACAAACTGTGGTACACCAATACAATGGAATATTATTCATCAATAAAAAGAAATGAGATATCAAGCCATGAAAAGACATGGAGGAACTTTAAATGTGTATCACTAAGTGAAAGAAGCCAATGTGAAAAGGCTACGTACTGTATGATTCCAACTGTATGACATTATGAAAAAAAGAAAACTATAAAGACAGCAAATAGATCAGTAAGTACCAGGGAGGGGATATGGGAAGGAGGGATGTATAAGTGGTGCCGTGGGAGTTTTTAAAGCATGGAAACTATTCTGTGTGACAGAGTAATGGGGGATACATGATATTATACATTTGGCAAAACCCATAGAATTGCAAAACACGTAGAGTGAACCCTAATGTAAACTGTGGACTTAGTTAATAATAGTGTTTTTATATTTGTTCATCAGCTGTCACATATATGCCATATATTGCAAGATGTTAACAGTAGAGGAAACCGAGGGTAGGGAGGAAGTGTATGTGAACTTTCTGCTCAATTTTTCTGTAAACTGAAAACTTTGCTAAAAAATAAACTGTATTAATTTTCAGAAAGTGGACATTTTGAGAAAGATTGACAAGTCAGTTTGTCATATCCACTTTGACAGTTGATGGTATTTGTATTGTTGCAGACTTACTTTATAGTTTCTGCATTTTGTGTCCTGGAAAGTCTTCTCTGTGTGAATCTTTAAAAAAGAATTCCATACTTTCTTTTAAGGGACTTAACAGTTTTAATTTTCTTTATTTAAAAATCTGTGAGTAATCTGGATTTTATTTCAATTAGAAGTGATTCTTATTTATGACACCATCTTCTTGAAAAGACATTATAAAATGCAAGCCATAAAAAAACATTTTAAGTTAAATGGTATGATACTGAGTCTAAAACTTTATGTTGTGATGTATCCTAAGAAACGGAACAGGATTCTTAAACTGCAGTCCATGGGCCCTTGGGGTTAATGAATGAGATTTACAAGAAGGCCTGGGAATCCTTAATTGTGTGTGTGTGTGTGTGTGTGTGTGTGTGTGTGTGTGTGTGTGTGTTTGTGTGTGTGTGATGCACATGTGCCTGCCATACAGTCATACTGTGCATTTTTGTAAGCAGTGTTCTGTCACTTTAATCATGTTCTTAGATGTGTTCACAAATCCAAAGATGATTAAGAAATACTAGAGTTGATGAAAACTTTTCCTCAGAAGTTATAAACTCTGATAACATTTCCCAAAATAGTGATGTTATAGCCAACCAAATGGAATTTTTACTTTTAATACACTTTATGTGCAAGAAGGTTGACGTTAACATCAGAACAAAACACTTTTATTTCATCAACTTTATTCCTTAGAAATCATTCACAATTAAGTTCATAGAGCCACATTTAGGAAAAGAAAACATGTATCTACTGGATGACTCTATTGGTGAGAATCCCTACTGATAAAGTCAGTTAGATTTTGAAATTCGCTTTGCCCAGGTATAAAGAAATTGATTCTTGGGGCTGGGTGCAGTGGCTCACGCCTGTAATCCCAGCACTTTGGAAGGCCAAGGTGGGCAAATCACAAGGTCAGGAGGTTGAGACCATCCTGGCCAACATGGTGAAACTGTGTCTCTATTAAAAATACAAAAATTAGCTGGGCATGGTGGCACTTGCCTTGGGAGGCTGAGGCAGGAGAATCGCTTGAACCCAGGAGGTGGAGGTTGCAGTAAGTTGAGATCAGGCCGCTGCACTCAAGCCTGGTGACAGAGCAAGACTCTGTTTCAAAAGAAATAGAAAAAAAAAAAGAAATTGATTCTTGGTATATCTTGGGGAAAGAAAGGAAAGTTAGATCACAATATATAATTAATCATCATATACCATGTCTAAGCCAAAAAAGGTAAACATTATTCATATTGAATCAAATTATCATTAATCTAACCTTAATGGAAAAGTAGAAAGATTTCCTTTTTGGAGTATTTATTACATTTTTATAGATCCATTTTTTCCCATGGAAAAGAGTTTCTTAACTGTCAGAAATAAAAGTTGTGGAAATATTTCCATTTTTGGAGCTAGGGATTATTTGATGCCTCTCAGAGTTTATGTTTTTTGAACAAATCATTGGTATTCTTAAGGGTATAATTTTTCTTGTTATGCTGATATTTATCTGTGTATTTTTGTTCTTTGTTTGAAGTTAACATGCTAGGAAATACCATCAATTTTAAAACGTCGTACCTTGGAATTAACTTTTTAAATGAACAGGGAAATGAATATTTATTTTGTTGTCTTACCTTACTTTATCAACAAGAAAATAAATTAATGACAAAATATCTTTACTCTGCAGCTTATATGTTTATGTACATCAAACATGAATATAATTGAAATGTAGATTTCATCAAGTTGTATGTGGAAAAGGACTCTATCTGTCTTGCTTCTGTCATTATTGTAATGACATCAGCCTGCATCTTTTTGACTATATTCTCTACATATTGATATTTATGGATGTGTATTGTATGTATGTACTGTGGATAGAGCTTTTCTACATAGTTAATATTTACCTGAATTTATTAATCACATCTAGTATGTTTTTAAACAATATATATTTGTGTGTTTGTTTTCATTTCTGTTGCTTAGGAATTTTGGAGAAATCCGATAGAGAAGTTGTAATAGAAAAACCTAGAGCAAACAAAACTAATATTTCTTCAGAGGAATTGCTACCAGGAAAAGAGGTAAGTGAAGGGAAAAAAAGAGTGTTTTTTAATTCACATATAATATCATCATCATATGCCTGTGAATCCATTATGAATCAAAATGTCTTGACTTTTACCTTTTGCTATGAAAAAATTTTTCAATTTCTGATTGAAAATTGGCTTATAGGTTTTGATGAAAATTCAGTTTAGTGGGGATACTGTCTTCTTGCAAAATCTGTTCCATGGGCAGAATAGAGAGATGGAAGTCAAGAGATCTTTGTTCTTATCCTGACTCAGGGTTTGTACTTTGAGGATGTGGGCTATAGATAATTGCTGAAAAGTGAGAAAATGGAGATTAAAAGGAAAAGGAAACAATCATCTCAACCAGCCTCATATTTTTCATACCCATCCTGTGATTGTTTGTTCCCAAGATCTGCTACCATTCTTTGCTCTGCTCTAGACTGTACAGAATTACATTTTCCAGGCCCCCTTGCTTTCTGGATTCTGGGACAGTTTAGCCAATTAAAGGCATTGATGGAAGACCTGTTGGAAGGCACTGACAGAGTGTAGGAGTTGCAGAGAAACCAGAGTGTTTCTTCTCCTCGCTCTGTCTTAAGGAGCATCTCTGATAATGGCTGTGACACCTTTATCTTCACTGTGAGCCGTGTTCCCACCATGCAGCTTGCCCTACCTGACTTCAGTTCCACCTGGCATGTCTGCTTGGGCTTTAGCTTGAACTGGTAGCCCCAGGAGCTACTCTCCCATAACTTAATCCCTTTTCTTCATTCCTCCAGCCCTAAGGGTGGTTGTGGACTCCTGCTCTATTAATATCTGTCCTGCTTCACAGTCCATGTTTGACTTCTCAAATCTTCCATCACGTAGGTAACCAAAACCCTATATTAAAATTCTTCCTTTTGAAAAATCTTAAGTAATTTCTGTTTTTCTAATGGACCTTGACTGATACACCAGATAAATATTTAAAGAGACAAAACAACATATGGTTTTAACAGAGTTTTATCCTAGGAAGCAAGAGAAATAATCAGGAAGATCCTAAATTATATATTATGCTTTAACCAAAAACCAACATCAGTACTAAGAAATTAGCATTAGATAATGGGAAACAGAGATTCAACAGATTATCTACTTTGTGTGTAAAAGAGAAAACTGTGTGATTCTCTCTTTTTACTTGGATCAACTAGTAAATGTTCTCTAGTCTAAATGGAATATGTATGATGCCAAATATCAGAAGAGAAGAATAGAAGTAAGCAAACTATATTTCACAAGAGCAAATAAACTATTGGAGGTTTGAATAAGTAAAGGTTTTCAGTTTTTTTTTTTCTCTCTCTCTCTTTCTCTCTCTCTCTTTCTTTCTTTCTTTTTGACACATAGTTTCACTCTGTCACCCAAGCTGGAGTGCAGTGGCACTCACTGCAATCTCCACCTCCGAAGTTCAAGTAATTCTCTTGTCTCGGCCTCCTGAGTACCTGAGATTACAGGTTGCCCACCACCACACCCAGCTAAGTTTTTATATTTTCAATAGAGACAGGTTTCATCTTGTTGGCAAGGCTGGTCTTGAACTCCAGACCTCAGGTGATCCGCCTGCCTTGGCCTCCCAAAGTGCTGGATTATAGGCGTGAGCCACCATGCCTGGCCTTCAGTTTTCTTTTTAAAGGCAACTGTTAATGTATTTGTTTTTCTATATTTTGAAAAGAGAATTCAGATAGGCCAACATATTATAATTACATTACCACAGGCAAAGGTAACTTTCACCGCACAAAAAATTTTTCAAAATTCAATGCAGCCATGGCAATTAATGACATTTTCCACCAGGACATATTTGCTTGAATGAATAAATGAATGATTTTGGTGAATAGACATGCCCTCATAGGGAAAATAAAAATCAGAATTTTTTAGTTTGAATTTTCATGGAGGTAGTTTTATTTTTACATTTCTTTCATAAATGTGTCCCAAGGAATTACTGTTATAGCACAGGGTTAGAACTATGCCACTTCTAAGTTCTCTTATAGGAAAGAAGATTATATCAGTTGAGTAGATTCAATTTTTGATGAATTTCTTTTTTGAGATTGAGCCTCACTCTGTCACCCAGGCTGGGGTGCAGTGGCGTGATGTCAGCTCACTGCAGCCTCCGCCTCCTGGGTTCAAGCAATTCCCCTGCCTCAGCCTCCCAAGTAGCTGGGACTGCAGGCATGTGCCACCATGCTCAGCTAATTTTTGTATTTTTAGTAGAGACGGGGTTTCACCGTTTTAACCAGGATGGTCTCGATCTCCTGGTCTGTCCACCTTGGCCTCCCAAAGTGCTGGGATTACAGGCATGAGCCACCACACCTGGCCCATTTTTGACAATTTTATGCAAATATAAGATAAGAGAGATGTGTTTTAGGCCCTATGATGCTTGAGATCCAAATAGTCTTTAGAAAGGTCCGTTACAACTTAGTTACGAGCGTAATGAACACAAGAGCCATTGTTTCTGATGACATGAGTCATCAGAGTCATGGAATCATATAATTTTAGCTCTAAAAAATGAATTACCTTTATTACTTTGTACAGATATGTAAAGAATAAATTATTGCTGAATGGGTTGTACACATAAGAAAATCAGGCTTATGATTATAATTTCAGTAATTTTAGAATAAAAGGGACCATAGAAATTATACAGTTTGGCTGTGTTTTCTCTAGCAAAAAACTCTTTGAGATCAAGAAAAATAAGTGATTCGGTCAGAGTCGTAGAGCTCAGGGTTTTCTGAAGTTGAGGTAGGTAGTACGTTAGAGTTACACTAAAACAGGGCAAGTTTAATTCTAAGCATAAGTTCGGCCTAGTACCCATAATGCTTTTGAACTTTAGAGAATGTTAGGAGTCTTGGAAGAAATATACATTTATAAATATATATATATTTATAAACATATTGCCTTATGAGCCACAGACCAAAGGAAAAAAGAAAACATCAGCCTGTACCTCAACTTCTTCTACTCTCTTCCAAGTACCACCTCCCGTCACCACACAACAGTGCAGATTATTTCAATTCTTCATTCTTTGAACAAAAGTAGTGCTGCTTATGACTTTGCAGCTGGAGAGACTAAAATTCTAAGCAAGTAAAAATCTAGAAAGTGCAGTGGTGTGTTTTCTCTGATAAATTTATTGCTTAGTGCTATTTTTTGGCTTGTCTGGAGTTCTGTGAGTGAAAAGGAAATAAAAGGTTGAATATTAAACGCTGTCTTATGTTGCAATAGTTGTTAACAATAAACTATAAAAAAGACTATAAAAATCTAATTTAGACTTTATTAAATATATTGAATTTAAAGGTTGTTTTATGTGATAAATAGTAAGTGTAGCTTTCTGCTCTTGTAAAGATGGCTTTATTGAACTATATTTAAAAAATTAAATTTTTTAAAAAGTTTTTTATTAAATCTACTGATGAATTAAAGTGAAATGTCAGTATAAAGAATGCACATGTTTGTGTATATTGCTTCATTCACTAGGTAATATTTTTTAGGTTGTAAGAATGGGCTTCTACAATATATCAAAAAATATATTCAACATGTTGAATGAAAGTAATAATTTTATATCTATAACAATAGAAACATTTGTTGCTCAATTAAGATTAACATGACTTCATATAAATTTATATTTCAGGCTATTTTACTCGATTTTGACTGGAGAAGTACATTTAAAGAAGTGTCTCTTCCCATGGCACACTGCATAATAACTGCAATTGAAGGTTTTTCCGAAAAAATTCTCCAACAGGAACAAAACGAAAGGTCTTCAGCTGTGAGTTATACTATGAACCTTGCAAATGTCCAGCAAGTTTGGCAAGACAGCCATATGTTTCCTGAGGAGGAACAACCAAAGAAAATTGGAAAAGCAAGTATATGAAATCCTTTCAAACTGCTGACTGGCATGATGGGATTTATTTTAGTATACTAGTATAGCAGATCAAATGGAGTCCCTTGGCAAATAGTTGGTACTCGACCCAGTACCAGTTTTCTTCAGTGGTATCCACAGGCCACTGCTGCCCAAGAGGACTTACACCTGGTGCTAGCTTGTTGCTCCATGAATCTGAGACAACAAAAAAGGGGCCTCTGTGACTTCATGGGGAGCTGGGAAACCCTGGGAAAACCACCTGTTTTGATTACACCTTTGAATGACTCCAGGAAAATTTAGGAGGTTGAAGGAGTTACTATCTTTTCTTGGTTTGGGCACTTAAAAAATCTTCATTAACACTTTAATGAGCTTTTCATCTCATTAGTATCAGTCTTACATCTCCATAGGTGTTTTGAAAGTTACAGAACACACTGAGAAAATAGGAGGTAAATATAGTCCCTTCGCATTAAACCCAGAATGAGTTCAGCAACCTATGATTGGGATATTCTTAAAAGAGAATTTTTGAAGATGACCTCCTTATTCTGCCACTGTCACGCTAAGGCTCCAGAACATTCCCTAGGGAACTCTGTTGACTGATCTGATGTGGAGACAGGCTTTAATTTTCCATTCACCACACCTCCCTTCTGCCATTAAGAAAGAGAAGATACATAATAAACAGTGAAAGCCTAGACTCATCACTTCTAAAAGTTGCTGACACCCTACCAATAAGAAGATGCTACATGATATTGTTTCTGATTCTTCTAGATTATTTAAAGTAAACTGACATTTATATGTGGCATTTAATTTTAAAAAAAAGCCTTTATGGCAATTTAGCAAAAGAAAATTGGAATAAGTTAAAAAATAATGCAAACGTTAATATCAAGGATATATATTTTCTGAGTCCTAGTAACTACAGATAAAGGTATAACCATGTAAAGTTGGCTCATGAGTTTTTCATAATGTCTGTCTGGTAAGCATAAAGTTTGAAGGTTATATGTAGAGAAGCATCATTTTGGCATTTCCTTATTTGACATAAAACATTTAACTTTCTACAACTGAGAAATCGATTATTACAAAGCTGCATCATTATGTTTACGTTTGATGCCAAATTCATTATTTAGGAATTTGGCTCCACTGTTCATAAATTACTTGGTGCTGTCAGGATACAAATAACTCAGTGCCACATTTATTTCTTCCTAGTTTTGTTCTGACATCATGGAAAAACTTGACACAATGCTTCCACTGGCTCTGGCATGCAGAGATGATTCTTTTCAGGAAATTAGAGCAAACTTGATGGAAGCCTGTTGTAAAGTGGCAACAGCTGTCCTGCAGAGACTGCAAGAGAGAGCCAAGGAGGTTCCTTCCAAAGCTCCCCTGAAAAACTTGCACACATTCCTCTCCACAGCGGTGTATGTCTTCCAGTATTTCAAGCAATATGATAATTTGATGAAGGAAATTACTAAGAAGTGAGTGTTGTTTAAATTAAGTTGATGGCCACGCTTAAAGAAAGGTGATATCTTTGGATATCACAGAAACGAAATTTTGATAATAAGATTTGAGAAAGAGAAAATAATAATTAACATGGTGAATTATTTTCATTTGTCTTAACTAGGAAATATCAAAAAGGTGGAGTATGGGATATATTAAACTAGATAATAGAAAGAAAGGTACTCTCTCTAAAGGCACACTCGAAAGACCTTAGTTGCACCCTAATCTAGCCAACTATTTTCTGCATGTTGTCATTACATGAGTAAATGCATCCTTTCATTTTGTAAGGTGCATTATACTGACCACACTGAAAAGGAAAAATAAACTTCTTGTCTCATGGAGCAGACTTAGAAAATAAATGCATTGTAATCTATTCTAATGATCAATGTAAACATATTTCAAGACAGCCATTTAGTAGTGAACTGTAATATTTGAAGAGAAAGCATCTGCAGTCTTAATTTTCATGTATTTGTAATCTCAAACTGCAGTATATTTTCTGTATAGAGATAAAAATGAACACAGGCATTAATTATCACATGGTCTTTCTGGTTGTCCTTACACTCTCTAGATATAACATGGCTTCTTGCAAAGGAAACATGTGGACTTAGCAGTCCCTTGTGATCCCAAGAATCTATTCTATAATCTTTATTCAGACTTTACAGCCTGTTGATTATGAAAGAAAGCAGTGTAGTATTCATAGCTAAAGATAAAAGTAAAATGAATTTGGTTAGGGTATAACTGTGATATATCTTTAATTCTTGTTAGTAGTCAGATGTTGTGATTCATGCTTGAATTTATAAACAAAATGTGCCAGAAATCATTTTATTTAATATTTCTTTAGAATTTTAAAAAACAGTTTATGAGATAATTGATATCTACAAAATTGCAATTTTTAAAAATAAAGAATGTGTTTGTGGGACATTTGATAGCTTTGTAAAGGTTGGTTCTGACAAGTGCATGTTGTTCTCTAGTAATAACAATAACCTAATGCCTAAATAATGCACTGATCTCTAATAATAGGCTTACAGAGAATACTTTTATTTTTGAACGATGTATTGACAATACAGTTTGTCTCAAATTGAAGTGCATATTTGTAGAACAGCAGATGTATGTTTTCAAAGGGCTTGTGAAACAAAGACCACCTTTTTTTTTTCTTTTTGGAAAGTGAATGTGGATGCAAACTTCAGCATTAAGAGGAAATGAATGATTGATATCTAATAATCAAAACCATTTGTAGTACTGGAGATCGTTATCTCCTACTGCACAGGCCTTAAATCTCTACCTCTTTGATCATTCTCTATGAACAGACCCATATTCCTGGTGCCTGTCCAACGATATCAGGAATTCATCAACACTCTACAGTTTCAGGTTACGAACTACTGCGTCAGAGTTTGTGCTACAAGCATTTTACAGGATGCTGAGAGCCACCACTGGGATGACTACAAAGCTTTTTATGAGGTGTGAAGTTAAGTTTACTATCCTTCCTTTTTACACAAATATGTTTTACTGCCTACCTGATTTCTGGCTAATTAGAAACATGAGTTTGGCATTACTAATACATGAAGGCTGTTAGGATAATATTTTTTAAATATTGAATTCATGCTTAGGAAAAACAGTTTTAAAACACTTGAAATAAATTAGACATCAGAACTCTCCTTCTGCTTAAAAGTAAAAATAACCTCATTTGAGCTGCAATGTTGCAGTCCTATATAAGTTGGAATATAATGGGATACAATGAAAACTCAAAGAGATAGCAATGCCAAAATGCTACAACCTTGTATTTTTTCCAAAGGGATCAGTTAGTTATTGATATCCTTGCATTTTTTCTTGTTATATATTTCCATCTGTGTTTGATAAATACCTTTTATTAAGCAGCTTTATTCTTTATACTTATTTTTTTCCTTCTCATTATATGTTCTTATGAGTATACTTTAAGATCCATCTGAGGCCAGGTGTGGTGGCTCATGCCTGTAATCCTAGTACTTTGGGAGGCTGAGGTGCGCAGATCACTTGAGGTCAGAGCTTTGAGACCAGCCTGGCCAACATGGTGAAACTCCATCTGTAGTAAAAATACAAAAAATTAGCTGGGTGTGGTGGTGTATTTCTGTAATTCCAGCTACTCAGGAGGCTGAGGCAGGAGAATTGCTTGAACCTGGGAGACGGGGTTGCAATGAGCTGAGATCCAGCCACTGCACTCCAGCCTGGGCAACAGAGCGAGACTCCATCTCAAAAAAAAAAAAAAAAAAAAAAAAAACACTCCTCTGATCATTTATAGCTTACCTATTTTCATTTAGCCTATGTTTTGAAATCCCAGATTTTAGCAAATTGAAGCCTAATGATTCCCAGTGCAACCAAACCCAGGATCAATTACAATTATTCATCATCAAGCTTCATTGGTTTTCCTTCACCTAAATCTCATTGATTATGCACAGACCACAATATTTGAAATTCCTTGAAGTTGATTCCAGGGCAGAGTGAAACATTTATAATATCTTAATAAAGGGTAATCAGGGTTTTAAAAAAAATTCAACAGCCATGCCCAGCTTCATTAACTTTTCCATTTTACCTTTTCCTCTAGATTGAAGTTTACGACTTTCATTTTCTTGATTGTCCTAATCACTATAGCATATTGAGAAAAACATAGTGGAGTTTTATTCAACAGAGTCGCTCCTGTCACCCTGCAGGCACTGAAGTTTCCTGTGGTTTCATTTATGCCTCAGTTATTATCATAATAAATGTTGCTACAACAGAGAGGAGCAGCTAATAAGAAGCTCTCTTAAAGAACTTTCCACTTTTTTCTAAGGCCATTTCATCTCTCCTTTAGAGGCCCTTCCCAGAGAGTTTTTCTTTTTGCAAGAGCATCCATATAGAGTTTTCCAAATCTGACATACTTCACACAGTCATGGAAGCAGCAAGCAGAATGAGAAAGAGAAAGTGGTATGGTGCAGCTGGTAGCCTGAGATAAGAATGAAAGTATTGGTCTTCCCCTCTCCTGGCAACATCATCTTTTCCTTATTTGCCTTGAAGTAAACAGAGTGGTTGAAAATGAATCCATCTCATGTTTCAAACTATTTCAATATGTCAGTGTACTACTAATGAGCAATTTTATATGATGTTTTCCATGAAGAACAGGTATATGTTCAACAAAGTGGTGTTATGTTTCCTCTTATGCAAATTGGGAGCTAGAAGAGTCGTACAGTGTAAATAAGTGGATGTATTGAGAACCTGTTATTGAAGTTACCAAGTATTTTAAAAATCAACAAATTACCATGTAACATGCAGCTCTTAGATCTTATGACAAGGCTTTAGCTTCAAAGACGGAAATAACAAGATAGTTACCCTGTGATTACATGGTACTGTAGCTTCCATATACTTACATGGTCAGTAGTTACAATTTAATTGCAGAGTTAGTGGTTGTTATTTATTCTCAGACAAATAAAGTGATACTGCTTTTTTATGTATCAAAAATAAGAACCTTCTAAAAATAGCACTGATTTTAAACTGTTTTGACAACTGGAGTACCTGACATGGTTTTATCTTGCTTACTGCACCCCTTTCTTCTCCTCTACCCATTATTCCAACTGATTTGTGAAACAGAACTATTATGTTTTTGGCAGGCCTGCTTTGAGAGGGAAAAAGATGATATCTATTTGACTGGAGGTGAAGGGTAGGATAGAGATCTCAAGGGAACCTATCACCATGTGCAGAGCATAGTAAAGAAATAGTAAAATAATTTACAAGATATGCAGCAATATTTGCTCATGTTTTGTGATAGCAAGTGAGATGCAGATACATTATTTCCATTTTCTAAACTGTCAGGTTGAGAGAGTCAAAGAGTTCTGTATCTCTCTGATGAGGTACTGGTCACGATGGCACAGTGGGTGTTCAGATTACATGTTTAAAATTAAGCTTTTAGTACAGTTGACATCTGCTCAGTTTTAGGAACTTGTGTTTTCTAATAGTCAAAGAATAAAGAATTGTCTGTTCAAAGATAATATTGAGTGGCTTCTATAATAAAGCCCAGCTGCTTGTTTCCTGATATATAATCTAAATAAAAGCTCACATCTGTTTACATTATAGTGGGTCTGCAAAAATAACAGATGTTTACTAGCAGAATACTTTTGAAATGACAACAAATAAGGAAACAGGTCAGAAAAATAAATGAATCACATTTAGTTTAATGAAAACCCTTGCGTACATTGAAGTTGTATGAATTTTAAAAATAATTGTTAGAATAAAGACCTATTTGAAATATTTTAAACATGAAGTTTATATTTTAAAAAGTCTTAAAATAAGTATTTTTTACTTTTAAGAGAAGAAATCTGTGTGCCTAAAGTTACTTTTATTTTCTTATATATCACTAAATGATAGCTATTAAAGAAATTGGTTTATTCATATTTTGAAGAACAGGAGAAGTCATTCTGATCATGTTACATTAAAAACCCACCCATTGCCATGGGGAAAGTTAGTGTAAATTATTCATGTTAGTCACTGTATCAGCTGGGGTCAGTTTTGGTTTAATTTACATGCAACAGAAAAAGTATGAGAGAATCAAGCATTAAAACTCCTTTCTTAGTTGAAAAAGTATTCATCAAAACACACAACAAAGAAAGCATAAGAAACTATAACTTTGCTGCTTCAGCATTAGTTTCGCAATTTCTTTTTCTTAAAGAGTTTACATATACATCTAATTAGGAAATCAGAAGCCAGTGGCCAAAGTCCCCTCCAGTTTGAACTTGACTCTGACATTTTGTTGCCCAAGTTTCTTACCCAAGGAATACAAATTCTACTCATTTATAAATGCTATATGGAAGTCAGTAGATAAGAACTATAAATTATTATTGTTATGGTGACAGCAGGAGATATTAGTAATCAGAGAAACTACCAGAAGAGTAATACATAAAGAAAATACTAAAGAGAGTGTCTGCATAAGAAACTATCAACTTTTGGCATAACAGAACAGCAGATTTTTTTTTAGATGACATTTGTCTGACAAATACAAATAGTGGACAAAGCAGAAATTTTAAGTAAGAGATAATCACTTGGAATATAAGAGGAAATTTTACTAGTTTAACTTTTGGTATATTAACATAATCAAGATAATGCTTGAGGAATGCATTCTAATCTTCCTATTTCAAATAATCATTTGATCTGATTTGAAGAAAATGAGGTGAAACTACTAGCATACCTTCCTGAGAGGACACTTTACCTGATTAATGCTTGTAAATCACTTGAGGCCACCTTCTTTCTGCCTGTTCCTGTTTGCCTTGACCATTGTTAGCTCTTCCTCTGCAGTCAGAAAATTTGGCACACAGAAGAGATCTGTACAGGGGTGGAAAAGAATGAAAATATGACTCTTTAAAAGTATGAAATGCCATAAAAACACTAAGAAACGATGATAATATGTGCCTAGGCTTTAAAGAATCTTGTAAATTCAGATTTTTGTGGTTATCTGTTTTTAGTATTGTTATTTAAATAACATAGGCAAAATATCCTAATGTAATAATCTTCAATAGTTACCCATTCCCCTTGTTTTCAAGAATGTTCCTAAGAATGCAGTATCCGAGTTTCTTTTTACTCCTGTCACTTCATTATAACATGAAATCTGAAACATTTATAAAATTACATCAGTAATGCTAATAGGCTCAGAAAAATATACCTACTGAAATGATTTAAATAGGTTTTAATTTTAGAAGAATCAGTCCACTGTCTTAAACAAGCTAGCATGACTTTTTCAGCAACTACAAAGCAAGTTGTTTAAAAATAAATTTTAAACCGCAGGCTAGGAGTAGGTAAATCAAGGCTATGCTAGGTTAAATATTTGTGGTCTGGATTTGCACTAGCATATCTAGTCTCATAATTTAAATAAAACATCTGTTCCTTTGTCAATAAGGATGTTTTACATCTTGTCAAAAACCTTTGTTGGTCTGCTAGTGTGTCAAACTCTTTAGCTATTTCCTTTCAGCCTGAACTAATTAGGTTCATAGGAAGCAAATTGACATTTTGGAAGGCGTAATTCTACAGTTTAACGTGTGGTGGTTTTGCCAGGGGGAAAGATGTTCCTTCTCTATCCAGATGTGGCATTATTTCTGCTGGGCTCTTCATCATGATCTCTGGACCATTCTGCCTCCTAAGTTAGCCCAGGAGATTCTAGCAGAAGTGTTGGAGAAATCATTGGGTCTACTTGCCTCCAGATATGCTCGGGCTCACCCCAGCCATAAGAGAACGCCACAGTTAAGGTAACTGAAGTTCTGAAAAACATTGCTTTTCAAGAAAACTTTTCATCAGTTGGTATAAAGCAGAATGTAATTCTGAATCTCATGGCATACTCCTTATATATTTAACATGTTTCTAACATCTGAAAAGAAATAATATTCTATTTTTCTTGAGTTATTTAAGTGAAAATATGAAACGTGAATCAAAATAAATTTGTTCTTTTTACTCCTTAAAATTGTCTCTAGAACCCACTTGTTTCTAAAGAATGATTCAAGGTATCTTATAATCTAGGACATAGATCTACAAATATTAATAAGATAAAAATAGAAAATTAAGGCCCTGAAATTGGTAACAAAGCATCCATGCCATGATGGATAGTCAATTTGACTAATTTGATTTTGAGCTTCTAGGCAACCAGGAGATTTTAGTTGTTTTTTCTTAAGCCTTTAAATATAGAAGTTTATCTTCATTAAGAAAACTATTTTGTCTATTTTTCTTCCTAATATATTCTAATTCTTTTTTTCCTTTTATTTTCACTATTTATTACAAAAAGTCGGTTCAACAAAGTATGAAATCACAGAAAATGAGGAGCAACAGTCACTTAGTATTAAATAAGACTGAATTATAGTACAGTTCTATGAGTTATCTAGGCAATGAATATATGAATATGCTTACAAGATTACAAAGGTCTTGTATGTATATGAAGAAAAGGTTTTTGTTGTAAATATTCTGTGTAATATGATTCAGATTTTTTAGGTAGAATAAACTTTTTTCAGAGATATTTTAGAAGAAACCTACAGACATCGAAGGCTTTTTTTTTTTTTTTGGCAGGAGGAATCATTTCCTGATCATGTTCTTGTAAAGCATACTGCAATTTGAAGGGCATTTAGATCTTGCTGCAGTGTTTCATAAATATGGTATTTTGCACAGGCTGTTTTGAATTACTGACCAGACTTTTAAAAAAAATTGAACTCTGAAGAATAGATGGAAAATTCCTTTTGAAAGCAAAGAATACCTTCATTCTTTTCCTTAGGTAGCATAAATCATTTTTGATTATGAGATGGCAAGTCATTATGAGATATTTGTGAAATCAGCTTTACTGTTAGCTCATGAAATAGATAGAAATGGGTCATATATTTAATTAATTAACTGTACAATAGAGACTTTTGGTTTTTATTTTCTGTGTGGTTGCATAAAAATGTCATGCAATGCTAGAAGTATTGCTTCTAGTTTTTATAAGTGAAATATATAAATAATTTTATTTGACTGGTTAATCCTAAACCACCATTATTATGGAAATCAGATTGTATGTGTGTGTGTGTGTGTGTGTGTGTGTCTACATATATATTGGATTAGTAATTGTTTAGCAATTAGAAAAAGCATATTCAAACTAAAATTAAACCTTTCTAAAGGCCATTATTGATTATTTTTGTATTCCAGTGGCCTCCAAATGTCATATAACCAAGCCATATATACGATTTATACATGTGTCATATATTATTAATACATAATATTTATTATATATAATAAATTTTAGGCAAAAATGTCACTTTAAAAGGTCCTCAAACTTACATTTTTCTTATCACTTCAAACTTTTCATCTTCTGTTTCTTCACCCCTGAATTTAAAAGAAAAAAAGAAGAAACAAACTGAGATCTGTTCAATTTAGTTATATGCCAAAATAATAATTAAAAAGATCTTTGGGCCCCTATTAAAACTCAAGAAAGATGAAAACAAAGAAATAAGTCTGTGAATAAGATAAATAATGCAGCATATTTTCCATATGTTTATTTAATATTAAACATTTCTGAAACTATAGGCTTCTTGATTTGAGCTTCGTTTGTCTTTTCTTCTTATTTCCCACTTGCTAGGAGAACATGTTACCAATCTTGTAACTTTTCTTTGACAGCTTACACATGAGAGAGAATTGTTCTGCTATCGAATTTTAACCTATCATGCATATATATGGATAATAGAAAATTTTTCTTTTCATCTAGCTTCTCTTTTGCTCAGTGTAATTTCTGGAATCTCTTGAGTTTCTTGAACAGAATCCTAATAATGTAAAATAAACATTTTTTGAAAGCACTCCTAAAACACTATTACAGAGCTCACCATCCCTAAAGATAATGGTATTGTGGGTCACCTAACACCTAGAAACTCAAAGAGTGTCTTTTATACTTTCTATTTGGATTTCATCTCTGAAGCTCCAGTGTCTAACTGAATTTTTCTATTCTTACATATGCTTATTATAAGAGATATGAATGAAAGTGCCTACCAAGCAGAAACATTATTTTGTTTAACATGATTTTCTTTTCTTTCTTTCCAATAGACTTGATGTCACAACAATTTTAATATGCACTGAGAGCATGTTATGGTCAGTTTGTACATCTGTACAAAAACTTTTGAATCCTCATGAGCATACAGATAATACAATTTTTAAAATTCATACCCATTGTAATAATCTGTTTACAACATTAGTCATTTTGACTTCACCATTAACAGAATTATATAAGTAAGTATCAAATTTATTTTCCTTTTACCTATTATGATGTATAATAATGTGATTAACAAAGTTATTTTCATAACACTTATTTAATTATGTGAAATTACAAGTAGAAATCTTTTGAAGTTCATTTTTGAGACTGTGAACTAGGCCATTTATTAAAACTAACACCAACCAACAGCGGTTTCGTAATTCTCAATGCAACTCAGTGCCCAAAAATGTGTTATGTCTCTATTGGTCAATCCCATTCAGCTGATAAAGTTCTGATACAATCAGGAACATTTTTAGCTTCACTATTTGGGTTGTTTAAATGATCAAATTATATTGATGACCTAATTATTGCAGTGATTTTTTGATACTCTATGAAAAAGAAAACTATATTTGAGACGTACCTCAGCTAGTAATGGCAAATGTAAATAGAAATAATAATTACATTTTTAAAATGTGGAAATATTTTACTTAGCTCAACAAATAAGATTTAGAGAAATCTAGGAACATGGAATTACTTTTGATATTTTGTTAATTCAATTCAGATCTGTAATGTTATAGAGGAGGTTAGAAGAGTCTTATAATAAAACATTAATACCGTTTTGTTTATATCCTCCTCCAAAATTGTCACTTTCGTTTTTTAACTACATAATTGTATCTTCATGGGTCGTAAAAATTTTACATATGTCTATTTCTAAGGCTAAATCAGGTCAAGTGTTTCTTTGCAAAACATTTTGGTAAAAGCAATATACAAATCTTAATTTTCCATAAATTTTGAGACATTTGCATTAGATATTCTAAGGTAATTAACAGCTTTGATTTCAGCTTCCATGTAATTTTTACCTACTCTGACTTTCAACAAAGGCTTTGTTTACAGAGTGTTCCTTCTAGCAACCCAAGTTGAAAGCTACTTTTAGAAATGAAGAATTCTTTCAGAAAGGGAAAGAAACAGTGAGATAAATTGCCATACGGTTGATATTATGTACCTAATGGTTCATAATCATAAAAAGCTCAAGTCTGAAGCCCATAATAAATCCTAGGAAACTAAACTGATTTGCCATAGATGAAAAAATTGCTATGCTGTCAGTTCAATGGGTCATTTCATCTAAGAGGAAGGCCCTGTGAAAATCAGGAACAAAGTTGACAAATTTCATGGATTGGTCATGGTGAGCAATATTGAATTTCATGCTTTGTCATAGATGAATTGAAAAATTTTAGCCCCCCAATGCATTTGTAAAACAAGTAAATTATTATCAAAGATTGCATATTTTAATAATAATGTAACATACATTCATTATTGTTAACCTATGGCTTTTTGATACGTTTTTTAACAACTATGCAAGTACTCAGATCTCTATGATTTGTGCATTAGATATTGCACTGTAACCTCATTCAGCAAATTTAAATTGCTAATTTCAACCAGGATTACAGGACATTTTACACTAAGCACTGCCTCTGGTTTTTCTTAATATAAAACATAGATAGCTATATTGCTTTGAAGCATGAACAAAAACCTAAATATATTTTAATTCTTTTAAAATATTTCTTAGTTCAAAAAATTTCAAAAGTTTTATCCATTTATGTTTGTTTAAATGTCATGATTGTTTTCTTAGACTATAAATCTAATCTTTGAAATATACTTTGCTTTGTATTGACAAAAGAAATCTACAGGGCAGCATATTCTTTGCCAACTAGGGAAAAATATATTTGTGTGTTGCAAAAACCCTATTGACTTATTCAGCTTTTTTGCACATCCAAGACAAGAATCTGTCATACTATTAGCATGTTAGAAAAAACTGTGAATCTCATATTAAAAAACTAAATCACATTCTTTGAGGAACTGGTGAAAAGTAGCCATCAGATATTAATAGTATTGAATTTTTATAAACTGTACCTGATATTTGTCACTCTATGTGATATGCCCTTTTAGAAGGTGACTGCCTTCATTTCAAGTAGTTCTAACAGAAAAACTAAATGTGTTTTCCTTTCTGAGCTTAGCATAGGACCACGAAATCCCTGGACAGGAATACATGATTTTAAAGTCTTTTCAGGAAAAATGAAACCTGTTTGCAAAAAGATGTGTTCTTTTTTAACTCGCCTTTATAGATTTCTGTTAGAATGTTGTAAAAGGAGTACTTCAGCTTTGTTCTCCAGGGAAAGGAAGCTGCTGAAACAGAAAATATTCACTGTGTATTTTCCGAAGTGCATATCACTTATAATTATTTCATAAAAGCAGTTAAACTGCAGGTTCAGAAGCATATTCACATACATGTTCATACACATCCCCACATAGTGGCTTCATATGTTGCATTTTGGGTTCATAGACTTTAGTTTTAGTTCATGTATAGCGGTTAAAAATTAATTACTAGAATATTGTGTAAAGGTAATTCAGTTTCAATTAAACAATTGTTGTTGCCTCTCTAGCCCCTATGATTAAAGACAAGGGATATAACAATGAGCAAGATGTAATGTCTGTCACAAGTAATTTAAGAACAGCTGATGAAATTTTTTATTTTAAATTGAAATAATATTGTCCTCCCTAAATCTATAATAAAAGGTAGAATTATATAATAAATTTCATATCTATATCTAATTTCTATGTCTTCATTTACCCAAATGTTTTGATGTATTATATCAAAACTCCTAACAGTAGAAACTTTCTGAAAGCGGGCCATCTCAACATTTAATAAGACAGAAGTGTGGGATTTCAATACAACTGCCAACAAACCATGCAAAGGCTAGGGTCTTCAGAAATATGCCAGAAGGTGGATACACTAAGCCAAGGAATAGCAGCCTCATCTTGGGGTCCATTTGTTGTCACTCATAGGCTTTTTAATCATCAAATTCCAACGCTCTGTTTATAGTTCTGTTTCAAACTAATGTTATGCCATTTGAGGTTATGGCCTTATCTTTTTTTTAAAAAAGAAACTATTTCACTGTTTCTCAGAAAACAAAATAGGCCTCTGCTTTTCCTACCTCAGGAGTGGCTGGCACACCTTGGAAAATAGGCAGGTCCTCAAAATGTTAAGCATAGAATATGCTTATGTGAAATGTTGAGCATATCATCATGTGACCCAACAATGAAAATATTATGTCCACACAAAAATTTGTGTAGGAGTGTTCAAAATGTTATGTCCATACAAAAATTTGTATAGCAGCATTTTTCAAAACAACACAATGTGGAAGCAGCCAAATGTCCAACAACTAGTGAATAGATACATAAAATGTGTCATATCCATACAGTGGAATATTATTCAGCAATAAAGAGGAATAAAGTGCTGATTCATGCTGCCACAGGGATGAACCTCAAAAACATGCTAAATGAAAAAAGCCAGACACCAGAGCCCACATATCATTTGATTCTATTTATTAGAAATGTCCAGAATAGGCAAATCCATAGAGACAGAGTAGATCAATGGTTACCAGAAGTTGAGGGGAGGAGGGAATGGGGAGTGACTGCTAATGGATACAGGGTTTCATTTGAGAATAAAATATTCTAAAATTAGATACTTACGAAGGTTATGCAGTTCCATGAATATAGTATATACCATCTAATTGTATACTCTAAATGGGGAAATCTTTTGGTATATGAATTATATATCTCAATAAAGTTGTGAAAACAAATGGAAATTGAAATATATTTAAAATGATTTTTTTAAAAAAAAAAAGTTATCTGGCAGAATGTAAAATTTTCCAGAAAGTGAAGTTTCTTGGCTTAGCCATTTTGTTTAAGTTCAGTGACTCCCTTTATCCACCTTCCTCTAAACATTATTATTATTATTTTAAATTTATTTATTTAACTTTAGGTGCATACCATATCTGGCATTTCTCCCCGTATTTTCCCTCCCCACCCTCCCCTCCCTCCCCACCCCCCACTGTCTCTCCCCTACCCGCCCCAACCATCCCCAGTGTGTGATGCTCCTCTAAACATTATTTTTAAAAGGAAATCTCATTTTTTAAAAATTCAAAATTCAACAGCTTTATATGTCATCCTAATAAGGTTAAAATATTCAAAAAGAGCCAGTCATTAAATTTAGAGAAGGGCTGCTCCCAGAATATTCGACTGGCTGGCTCCTGGTGTACCCTGAGGTCCGATCTTTCTCTCCATCTCATGTCCTGTCCTCAACCTGACCTTTGGCTGTCTACCACCCACAATTGCTCTTCACAGATGGCCCTTTAAACTCATCCTCCTTTTAACTAAGCAATGTCTGGTAATACCTTTTATTCATTCTTTCTTTCTTTTATCATGTATTTACCATGTATCTACTATAGGCCTAGCATTGTACCAGTCATTCTCTAACTTCAAGTTTTCATTTGCTAACCTCAAATAGTTATCTTCATCACGAGAAATACAAGGCATTTAAATGTCATTTAATGACATTTAGGCAACAACTTATAGTCTCCGGTATAATGCTGGATTTTGAAAGTGAAGTAGCGACTTAGAATTCTGTTTAAAATCTTGAATTTGGTATTCATAGATAGCTGTCTGTGATTCTAGGGCCATCAGAAAGGTTCAATGTCCTCAGTTATCTCAAGCTTTCCAGTGCTATCTTAGTCATTCAGTTCCACACTATTTCTGCCCTTTCTAAGGTTGTGGTCTTCTCTTGGTATTATTTACTGAATGCCTCCAATGGCCCAGGCACTATGGTAGGCACAGATGACTCAAGAAGTCTATCATGACCCTCCACTCACATAAAACTTACATCCTTGGGCTACCTTAATTCAGTCATGGAGGTTTATTCCATTAGCATCATATTATGAGACCCATTTCTCCTGGGAGGACAGCCAAAAGCAACCTGGCACAAGAGAAGCATAAAACCCAGCTAACTCTTTTTAGTTCATCAGTTGTTCTCACTTTTGATGTACTTTGGGTTTTATCTCCTTTCAGCATCTGGCTACATAAGCCTAAAGAGCTGATCAGTTTTGTTAAAGAAAAAAAAAATGAATGCCGGCAGCATAGGTGTAGATCAGAGAACCCAGAGAGAGTGAATCTAGGACAGAGTGCTGGCATGGTCAGCACAGAGGCTGTATGATGCTAATGCTAGGAAGAGGCATGGTTACTTGAGGTTGGAGGAGGGGCAAAGGCAAAGCATTTTCCAAAATTCACTCTTTTCCCCTTAAGCGAAGTCATCTTTCCAGTGTGTTCATTTGGGAAGTTTGCTTCAAACTTATAGACATTTATTTTTATGAAAGTATTTAAATTTGATGTATCAGAATTCTTTTATGTCTTGTGGAAAATATAATTCTATGGCTCATACAATTGTATTTTACTCTCCTTTATGAATTATTTAGAGCATCCTCTCTTTTAACTGTATACCAAAACATCATTAGAGGTTATCTAATAGCTAGCTCATAATTTCATTCTCCCATTGAGGCTTGTGGGCCAATTTTCACCCTGTTATACTCTCCAGAATAATGAAACTAATTTGGGATCTTGCTGTGGAATTAAATGCTCATACAGATCTCACTCCCTTTGAGACCATAAACATCTGCCATAATATCTCTTATAGCCAAATAACCTTACTGTAACCAGTATGACTGAGAAACTGTCAGTGGGGTAAAAGAGTTTAGGTACTGGCAGAAATGCTCAGATAAATACCATATTGCCAGTGGTTTGTCATCTAAGAAATTTGGGTACTGAATCACCATGCTATTATTATTAGATCCTCCATTATTTTGTCTAGTCGTGAGGATAAAACTGTAGCTAGGCAACCATTTAGACTATTAGCAATTTCATATCCATTTTGAAGTGGCCATAGACTTTTTAAGGAGCAATTTCTAACTGTTGTTATTATAACGATATCTTATTTATATAAAGCACTTACTGTGTACAAGGCATTTTGCTAAATCCTTTAAATACATTATTCCACTTAATCTTCACACTGACCCTGTGAGGTGATTTACTATTTTAATCCCCATTTTACAAATGAGAAAACTGAGGGTAAATATATTGCCACTAGCATTGCCTTTTAATAAGAGCACATTCAGGATATAAGCCCAGGCTCTCTGGCTTCCGTTCCTGCATGTGCCCATACACCACCTTTACATAACCTTTGATGACCTTACCCTTGGGGTATGGAGCAGATAAAAAAGTAATGGAAAGGAACTGGAGGTAGTTAAATCCTAAAAAGAAACAGACCAAAATTAGGGCATAGGGAGGGGATGAGGTTGTAAAAGGGGATATATTTTAGACAGGGTAGTCAGAGAAGACTTAGTAGAAAAGCTTTGAAGGTAGAGCAATCAATGGAACTACCTGAACATGACAGTGAAGTATTCATTCTTAGAGAAATGAGGTGGCCCTCAGATAACCAGACAAATAGGGATTTTATGCAAAGGGATTAAAGTGGAAGGGAAAGTAGGCATAGGCTATGAGAAAGGCTACAAAGATATGCAGTATCTTTGTCCACATTCTCCAGTTTCCCCTGCTGTCTCATCAAGCGTTCTGT
>PVKP010008480.1:27012-72553 GCA_004027715.1 Plecturocebus donacophilus | reverse complement strand
TTGAGTATTGTCATGCCTTGCTAGTTTAGGAAAATTTTCCTGGATAATATCTTGAAAAATATTTTCCAACTTGGATTCATTCTCTTCGTCACTTTCAGGTATACCTATTAAGTGTAAATTAGGTCTTTTCACATAGTCCCATATTTCTTGGAGATTTTGTTCATTCCTTTTTATGCTTTATTCTCTGATCTTGTCTTCTAGTTTCATTTCATTAAGTTGGTCTTCGACCTCTAATATCCTTTCTTCTACTTGATCAATTCGACTGGTAAAACTTGTGCATACTTCACGGATTTCTCGTATTGTGTTTTTCAGCTCCATTAATTCGTTTATGTTCTTCTCTAAATTGTCCATTCCCGTTAGCATTTCGTCAAACCTTTTTTCAAAATTATTAGTTTCTTTGCATTGGTTTAGAACATATTCTTTTAGCTCACAGAAGTTTCTTATTATCCACCTTCTGAAGCCTAATTCTCACGATTCTTCACACTCGTTTTCCATCAAGCCTTGCTCCGTTACTGATGTGGAACTAGCGTCCTCTGCAGAAGGAGAGACCTTTCGATTTTGAGTGTTCTCAGTTTTTTTACAGTGGCTTCTTGGCTTCTTTATGGTTTTATCTGTCATCTTTGTAATTACCAACTTTCAAATTAGGTCTCTGAGTGGACGTCCAGCTTGTTAATTCCCAGCTCCGGAATCTATGTAATTTTCACTGCGGCAACCCACAATGCTAGCTAAATCAGCAGCGTTGAAATTCGTGGTGCTTTTCTGCCCGGGGGTCTCCGGTCTGACTTCCTTCTTCAGTCCCTTTTTCAATCAGCAGGGTGGACTGCTCTGACTTCCCAGAGCACCAAACATCATCTAAAAGGGGACTCAGTTCCATTTACTCCGCACCAAGAGCCGCCGAGCCGAGACGCCGCCAAAAAAGCCGCGCCAGCCGAAAGGGTCACGCTGGCGACCCGTGGGGCTCCTCCGCTGGGAATGTCCTGGTCCGTGGGCAGCAAAAATTTATCGGTAAGTGTGGCGTCCACTGGCTCTCTGCGCTTTTACTGGGAGCTGCCATCCTGAGCTGCTAGTGATCGGCCATCTTGGATCTCTCTCCCCAATTCCTTTTCCAAAGAAACGTTCACATCAACTATGTTGATGCAAATTGAAATATGAAATCTTAATTATAATTTATTAATTAGTATATACCAGACATATGAACTAGATATATTTTTAAGCAAAAGTAACCTGTTATTTTCACAGTAGGAAAATCAGTGAGATTAAATTTTGCTCAGAACCCTTCTTATGCTAATCCTTTAATACCCCTGTTCTGATGCCAGTCCCATTATAATTTGGCTTCAAGTACAGAATTTCCTACAGTAAAAAGAATGTCACTAATGCTAATAGAATTAGCTTGAGGTAGTCTTCCTCTGTTCAGAAATGGTTTACCATTAGCACCACAAATATTTTAGTGAAGATGTTCTTTCTTAAAGAACCTTTGATGTGCTTGAATAAATGCTACTGACATTTGTCTCTGCAAATATAAGGCTCCCTTTATTGATCAATCTCTTTTTTATGACTAAAATAGTCTTTCTCTTTACATATTAATACTCTCACTAAGGTTTTTCTCAGGATTTTTAGATGTATTTACATATCCCACAAATTGTGTATCTATTGAATATCTGAGCTCCCCCATAGCAATGCTGTTTCTCTTTGGTGAGTTCCTTAGAGGAAATCTATTGATGCCCTGTAAGATAGTGATTCATTCAAGAACATTTTAGTAGTGCTTACTTGACTGTATTTATTGAAATATGAACAAAGACTAACATTTTTTGCCACAATATTAATGAAAGAAAAATATAATATATTCATGGTAAATTTGAATTATCTGTATATTCAATTAACCGTATTATTTTTCAACCCCAATGCCCATGCAACACAGTAGTTTTATGGTAATTTATTTCTTCAATTTGAGAACTCAGGTGATATTATTTAAACGTTTGTTCCTTCTAATCTGGGAACTCAGAAGAAATTCAAAGTAATTGCAATTCATTTAACAATTTACAGATTACTTTTGAAGTTCAAAGTAATACTGCTTTGTGTGGGATTTCCAGGTTTATAAATGTTAAGCCAGGATTTAGAAACTCCTGTCTTTGAACACTCAATTTTTTAATAGTACTGATATCTAAGATTCTCTGGTCTTTTCTGTGAGCCAGGCACTTTGCTAGATGCTTTATAGAAAATATCTCATTTAATCAACACACAAAGGTATCCCTTATATAGCAGAATAAACTGAAGGATATAGAGGGACAATCCTTTACCACCATCCTTAAAACTATAAGAGGTGGCACAGGCTTTGCACTGAGTGAGTCTGAGTTTAGAGTTCACAGATCCAAAACCATGGAGATTGATGATGGATATTCCAATGCTCCAGATATTCTTCATTTTAATGGCATTTATGAAATGCAAAAATTTCACCAAAGTTTTTTTTAACTCATTGAGCCGTTGCTTATTTCCATTTGTTACTCTAACATTATATATATAATCATATGAGTGAATAGTGTTATAATTCTTAATAAAATGACTTACAGTCATTTTATTTACAGTCAATTTTACGAATGAAGTACTAATCTGTCCTGGAATCATTATAAGGTGTGCATAATATTACACTGCATATACAGTTTCCACAGCATGCTGAACAACCCAGAAGGAGTTCATTTTGATTTTTATTTTTTAAAATTTGTTCAACAACTTTATTTTGGCCTCAGTGTTTGGCCACTGAGGTGTTCCAGCTGGACATTATTCCTCATGCACTCAGACCTTCTATTTCCTTCTTCCAATTTTCCCCTAAATTGCTTCAGTCCACTTAACCTCTTTATTCCTCATGCCCAGAAGCCCAACCCACTTGTGTCTAACATCTCTCATGTGTGATTCAACATGATTCTTTATTTCACATATTGTCAAGTTTGGAGGGGCAGGGATGATAGGAATTCTAAGGGTAAAATATGTAGAAGAAAGGAAGAAGCCTCTGAGAATGGTCTTATGTTTGGTTGGGCCAGTGAAGAATAATGATAAAAATCAGTCACTGCAAAGACTAAACTCCACTTAGTATATATCATGTATTGTATTATGCTAAAATGGTCTTAAATTGAATCATATAAGTTCCCTTCCTATTCTAGTCCTTGCTATGCAGCCTCTTACTCCAGCCTCTAGAAGGGGAGAGTGAAGACAAAGATGTCTTAGTGTAGAGGAATCAAAAGTAAAGTTTACAATCTGAAATACATCCTCTTGAGACATGCTGTTAAGATGCTAAGGGCATGATATGCAGATAAAGCCAGAAAACATGAGCTCTAGATTTTATTTAATGTTTTTGTTTGGATCCATGAGACCTTCAACCTCCCTTCTCCCTTCTTCTTTTTTTCTTTCTTTATAAAAACAACCCCAGGCAGGCATACATCTTACAATGAGCTCAGAGCACTATCTTCTTGTGTGAAGAACAGCATGTCCATGTTGATTGTTTTTCTCAATCATTGTCACAATAAGTGGCATCTACTTTTCTGTTACATATAGTCATCAATATTCCATTTATAAAGGAAAACACTACATTAATTCTTATGTAGCCATTGTTCAACCTGGATATGCCCTGAATATGATGTCTAGATGGTTTCAAAAGTCTGGATAATAAATTATCTCAGGTATTTTCTCTGAAAACTGTAGCAATGCTGAAGTCCCTAGCCATAGGGGTTAATTGCTGTTGCTGCTTCTGACTTCCTTGAATTTTGATTCTGATGAGCTGTGTGCAGCTTTCACTTCCTTTCTCCATCACTTCTCATTCAGTAGCCTAATATATTAGTCCCTTATAATCCCATTCTGGCCTGCCTCTCTCTTTCTTTCTCTCTCTTTCTTTCCTTCCTTCCTTCCTTCCTTCTGTTCTTCCTTCCTTCCCTCTTCTTCTCTTTTTCCATCTTTCTTCCCTTTCTCTCTTTTGTTCTTTTTTCCTTCTTTCTCTTTCTTCTCTTTTCCTTCTTTTCTTCCTTCCTTCTTTCTTCTCTTTCTCTCCCCTTCCTCCCTCCCTCCTTTCCTTCCTTCCTTCCCTCTTTCCTTCCTTCCTTCCTTCCTCCCGTCCTTCCTTCCTTCCTTCCTTCTCTCATTCTCTCTCTGTCTTTCCTCTCTCTCTCTTTATTTCTGTTCAAACAGTCCCCTCTGCCAAGCAACTGGAGGAAATCTTTCTAAAGCAAAACTGGAATTTTCCTCTGAGACATCAACTTGTCCTTTGCAAAAAAACTTTCTTCTCTGCCATACACAGAGTGGATTCTTGCAATGGATACAGTCCTCTGTAACTTGACAAGGTCTTTCCTCAGGAGCCTTTATCTCACTTTCATAAAGTCCTACTATTCTTTTTGAAAATCTTCTTGATTGTTGCCTTCTTTGTATATAGAAGAGAAATTTCTGACTTGGTAATTGAAAGTTCTTAAGGCAAATATGGTGGTAAAATTCTTTCAGTGGTAAACAATTCTGTGTTCATCTAATCCTCTGTCTGACTACCACCTACCAACAATAGGGTGGGCTTCAGCTATTTTTGCATGACATGATCTTACCCATAGTTGACCACTGATGATTGGACCAGGTGCCAACATAAGGTGGAGTAATCTGTTTAGAAATTAGGCCTGGGGAGTGCGAACTGATCACTAAGTACAGAGAGATTCAAGAGAACTAAATTATTAGTATATTTCTGAGTTCAGCATTAATTTCTACATTAAGTAACCTGTGTTATCTTTCCTAAATATCAATGTTCTTGTCTATAAAATGAGGCTTAACTAGACATTACCAAAGGTCTCTTGTTTTTCTATGAGTCCATTTTCTGTTGTGTTGATTTGTTTTAGGTTATCTTTTCCAGAAATTATTTCTTGAACCTTCATATCCAGTCTAGCCACCCCTTCTCTCTGCTGCCACAGTACCTTATACAAAGCTCCAGTATTATAATTTTCTATTTACTTGTGAAATGTTACCATTCACTTCTGAGTTCACTGAGACTGAGGACTTTGGAGGTAGCACACAGAGGAATAGCATTGTTAACTAAACAATCTCTTAGTAATTACATATGCAAAAATATTGGGCTCTTAAACATAAGTTACTTCAAAATTACAGATAATTCTGCTTTAACCAGAGTTCTATCTCTTCTCTGAAATATCTGCAATGCACTACAAGACTACAAGAACTTTACCAAAAGCAGATGTTGTAAAGTGAGATGAAGCCATCATTCAGACATGTGGAATGTCCAAAATTCTCTGTCACTTTTTGGCAGCTGGGGCCATATATCTGCTCTGAGGTCTCGATTCAGAGACATGGACTCTTGTCAGCAGGAATATATTATAAATAACTTATTTAAATCACAAGATCACAGAGAATATTCAAACACGTATTTGGAGTTTAACATGGATGACTACCAGTTCTGTTATTCTATTTTAACTCCGATCAGATTGGCAAATAGTGTGTATTAGATCATATTAAGCTTTATTTAATATTATGAAAACTATTTTATGATTTTCATGTGGATATCATTTATTTTTGGATAGTAAAGTATATTAAATTTTGGTACATTATTATTAGGGTTTTCAAGTCATATTTGAAGCCTTACTTTTTAATTCTAGCTGTGGCCAAAATAAACTAATAAAAAGCACAATATGATGTTGCTAATTACAAGATTTTTGCTTAAGTAGTTAAAGCCATGACTAAATGGTAGCCATGAATATAACTGTTTAAGCAAGATACCGTCAATTAATAATTTACAGTTATACTTGAGGAAATTCCAGATTCTGTAGAATATTTCCAGTTTTGCCTAGATACATAGCAAAATTATTTTTTCATCATATAAATATTCTATTACAACCACTTCTAGAAAGCAAATAGAGTAGTACTTCTAAGGATGCAGAAAATCCTGAAAATTACCATTGAATTCCTGTTTAAGTGATGAGTGGCAAATCCACCCTGTTAGATGAAGTTTCATCTCTCCTTGAGATATCCTATAACCGAAGAATAGAGGTGTGGATGTTGAGAGGCTTGACAAATGATAAAACTTAGGAACAGTCCCACAGACACACCTCCATGAAAAAAGAATAATATCTAGACATTTTATGAGGCTACGGGAAGACTGAAAGACATTTCAAAGTATTAGAAAGAGATAAGAAATTATGGAGAAAATAATTAATCATGAAATTTCCTCTTTTTTAAAAAATGTTTTCTTTGTAATCCTGTTTTCTTCTACCTCCCAGTCTTTCTTTTTTCCTGTTCTTTCTGTCTACCTCTTATATCATGCCCATTTTCATCACAGGAATGCTTGAGTTTAGACTCCGTGATTCCAAATTCCTCAAAATTAAAGTCCTTTTTTATAAGACAATAAGTGATGTCTGTGCTGAGCGTTTGAACCAACTGTTACATATGATTTATTGTCCTTCAGCTAAAATTCGTCTTATATGTGTCTAAAACAATGAATCCTAAAATGGAAACATTGCAAAGAAGACAATCCGTTTCCTGAATGATTTCTGCCTTCAAATGTCTAGTTCAACCGAAGATGTTCAACAGCATTGATTAGAAAATTGTAGAAGACTTCAGATAACATTATAAATATAGATAAATATTATAAACCAATGACATAAAATACTTTTGATTTCTAACTTAAATGTTTCGATTTATTGCATTTTGTCATAGAATTTTTGACTTAAACCCTAGAATTTGGAATCTTTGCAAAAGTACTCCATTTCTGAACTACAAAGTTGAAATGTAATGTTCCTTACTACCAAAGGAATCAATGTAAATGGTCTTCTCTTGTGATTTCTATTCTACATTAAAACTCTTCATTGGGCTTTACCATTACGAAGATAAATGTCAAACCCTTTGTATGACCTACCATGCCTTCTATACTGTTAGGACCTAGAAGCTTCTTTAACAATGTCCCATTTTGCTGCCTTGTTTTAACTAGATCCTCCTTGGTAAAGAGAGGTGTATCTTGTGTTCCTTTTGCCCAAATACGAAAATCTGGGTATTGGCATCGATATGCAGACAAAACCAAGGGGAAAATCAAATATCATGATCATGGATAGAATCAGAAGTTGCATTACTGAAAACAAATCTTAAATTATCTCACAATTAATTGTAGCAGTTTTATCAAAATGTTAATAGACACTGTTTATTAGCATGATCAGCTACTGAATTATTCCTATGGTTATTATACTACACACTTGCAATATTAACTAGACATTTATTTTCCTTTGAGGCTGGAGCAAAAATAAACTTTTTGTTCTGTCTCCCCACCACAGGATACTAGATTGTTGTGACCAAGGTATTACTCCATTTTTCTCTCTGAGATGACTGAAGTATAATCTTGTCACCATTTTAATTTCTAGACTGAAAAACAAGATTGATGATGGGACCTTTCATTGATGTGGTCTCAAAAGTGAGGCTTAATGTATCAGGTAACAAAGTAATTTTCAGGAATTTTTAGGATCGTGCCTACTATATGGTCTTCATTCAACATTTCATTTTGCTTTGTTTTAATTTCTAATATGTTTTCATGAATTTAAATAATTCTACAGAAACCTGTGGGGAAATGTCCTGATACATGGGGCAGAAGTATGGTCAAGGAGCAGTGACTGCTTTCAAGATAACAAAACAATGTGCTAACATCCACTTGTGAAACTGTTCCTATAAACTTTATAAAATTAATCAAGGAAGAAGCGAGGAGAAAAAATAAAAATAAAGCAAGCCTGCCGCATATTCAGTATTAATCATGGGTCAACCTACTCCTTGCCTCGGTTGTTTGCTGCCTACTGTCCCAGAATCAGGGAAAGCGTGTCACAAATTATAGTTTCTCTTAACTACTCTATAGATGCCATTTTAAGTATCAGGAAATATTACATTCAGTTATTCTTTCAGGTCTTGCATATGGGTGAAACTACTGATACCAGCTGGTGTGAAGGACCCCAGGAGGAGCTGATTCACTAAATAATGCAGTTTTCACATCCTAATGATTTCATCCCATTTATGCTTAAAAATCAATGATTCCCATTTTCCAGCCCCTTGCCTTCAATGATGCCCTTAAAACCTCCAGCCCAGAACTCCTTAGAGAGAGAGATTTGAGGGCTCCTCCCATCTCCTTGCTCAGCTGTTCTGCAATTATTAAAGCCTTTCTCTGCTGCAAACCCTACTGTCTTAATGCATTGGTTTGTTACTGTGTAGTGGGCATAAGAATCTGGTGGTCCCTTAACAGCTGTATCTCAGTACCATATCATGTACACTTATCTGTGCCTTTGTATAGATTGATAGAAGCAGCTTTAGAAGACAAATAAAAAAAAACACATACTGTAGAGTCATATCAGTTTTGGATAACTGGAAAGTAGTACTTTATCTTCAATTAACCATTAGTAGAAAACAATATTAAGAGCATTAGAATAGAATATACATGCTTTTATCTCTTTTGAATGTCATGTAGTTCTTTGGCTATAGGAAAAATATGTAGAAAGTAGTCGCTTCTCTTTCTACTCGTAATCATTAATTCTGTTTTGTATAAGCTGTACTATAATTATTTTCTGAGTATTCAACTGAAGAATATGCATACAACATTGTAAGCTAGTCATCACTAAATTATTCATAGCCAATAATAACATGAGACTTTTGTATTGATCTTCTATTGCATGCGTGTTCCTTATATCGGATTCATTCATTCTCTTGTTAGCTCTGGGAAATTCAGTAGTCATCTATCTCTCAGTAAGTAAGTAAAGCGAAAGAATGTTGAATTCATCATTAGACCACCAAGTTGTCAAGGTAAAATTTAAAAAATCTGTTTTTCTACACAAGTACACATATTTGATATGTGATGTAAATAAGTAATAAGTAATATATTTGAAAATATTACTATTTTATACACAATAAGGAAAATGTATCAGGAAGGAAGTACATGACTTCCAGGTCAAGACTTTAAGAGGTATGTCTCTCTCAACCCCCATCATTCTGTCTCTCTCCTGTCCCTGGCTGGAGGCAGATAATGACATGTCTCTAGGGAAGTGGGGAAGCCAAGTCTGGGCAGTTGAACCACCGTATGGAGGCAAGGCATCTGCTGCCATAGAACACCCTCTGTGAATCAGTACATGAACAAGAACAAACTTTAATTGCGATTATATTGTCACCACCCATTTGAGGTTATTTGGTTACACGGTCCAGTGCTCTCTCTCTCTCTGCATCCCCCCACCACACACAGAGACATGCGCGCACACACGCATGCACACACACACACACACGCACACACAGTGATCCATCTTTCATAACAATGTTTTATTATTTTTATATTATTTGTGTATAAAGCTGAATTAAATATACTTATCTTTAAAAAAAAATTTTTTTTTAGTTGGATTCTCCCTCTGTTGCCCAGGCTAGAGTGCAGTGGCACGATCTTGACTCACTGCAAACTTCGCCTCCTAGGTTCAAGCGATTCTCCTGCCTCAGCCTCCAGAGTAGCTGAGATTAGAGGGGTGCACCACCACCCTCAGCTAAGTTTCGTATTTTTAGTAGAGACGGGGCTTCACTATGTTGGCCAGGCTGGTCTTGAACTTCTGACTTCCTAATCTCCCCACCTCAGCCTCCCAAAATACTGGGATGAGCCATTGCACCAGGCCTAATTTTTGCATTTTTAGTAGAGATGGGATTTCATCATATGCTTATCTTTGATATTGTATGTGAACTTAAAGTTTTTCTTTTCATGAAATTTTTAGTTGACAATGTTTAAATAGTGTTAAATCATCCTCTCAACAAGAAAAGAGCTCTCAATTCTCAAATAAATTTTTTTTCTTAAAATTGTTTTGATTCAATAGAATTAAGTTACAAAACACTCAAAGGTTATACTTAATGTTATAAATGCTAGAACAATAAACACTTTCATTTGTTGCTGAAAAAGGGTTCTGATCCAGACCTCACGAGAGAGTTCTAGACAATATAGGATAACTTCCTGATGTTGTCATTGCATTTGTAAACTGTCATGTTGTTGGTGAGATGTATTTTAGCATGCTAATGCATTATGATTAGTGTATAATGAGCAGTGAGAAGGAACACAGGTCACTTTTGTTGTCATCTTGGTTTTGGTGGTTTTTGGTGGACTCTTTACTACAACCTGTTTTATCAGCAAGGTCTTTGTGACCTGCATCTTGTGCTGATCTTCTATCTCATCCTGTAACCTAGAATGCCTAACCATCTGAGAATGTAACCCAGTAAGTCTCAACCTCATTCTACTTAGCTTCTATTCAAAATGGAGTCCCTGTGATTCAGACATCTCTGACATATTTACACTAGAACTTTAATGCACTCTGATCTCCATCAATCACAATAACTTAAAATTGTTTAAACATAGTTAAATCCACAAGGATATATTAATCTTCCAAAAATTATTCTGCTGGCATAAATTCTTGGAAGTTATAATATTTTTTATAGTATGTAGCTTTATAATGAACAATCTTAATTACTGAAGCATTTGACTGCTGCAGTAATAGGCAGAGGTTTATATTTTACCTGCTATTATTTTTGAAGAAAATGTACTTAAACAGATTTTTCCTAAATATATCCAGAATGTTAATATATGTTAAAAATGTGATTATTGGGATATTAACTCCAAACCCAAGAGAGGTACTTTGATTGTATTACTGGAGGTTATTGAACTGATAAATATAAACTAAAAATGCAATCATGGCATTATTGATCACACACAAGTTTAAGCATGCAGGAAATGACATTGGTATGGGTCTCTGACAGCTTTTTGGTACAAAGCCTGAAGTCAACACTGAGTGACAGGTTCTTGCCAAATGCTAAAAAAGAAGCTTAACACTTTGATAAATTATTACTGCTTCCATTATGTTTTATAACACCTTAAATCTCACCACCTTTGCACACATTGTTCCTTCTCCCTTCATTCACATCATATGTCTGATAAACCTGTCTTTCTAAATGCACTTAAACCATCTTCTCTTTTCAAGAAATTTACTTTTAATGACATTTTCTCAATCTCTCAACCTATAATACTATGTAGCACATTTAATTTAATTATTTGGGGTGTATATGTGTGTGTATACTACAGTAGGTCAGTAAATATTTGTTGAATACTAGTGAAATAGTTTCTATTTATTAGGCTGAAATACCATGACTGTCGGAAAAAAAAAATTGCAGGTTCTGGTTAGAGAGGGCAAAACGAGCCCATTTGTTTTCTTAGTTCAATCACTATACTGAAATGCCCATGTATATGCCTCAACATGTGCTAATTTACAAAATCAAGGAGAACCCAATGTTTTGTAGAAATAATAGGCTCATTGGTAGGTCTGAGGCATGCACTTTGCCTTTTGGAAAGCAGGAAGCATGAGGGCAAATATTTATACATACAAGAATAGAGGAAGCCTTATAGCTTTGGGAAGAGCACAGTACAGTAATGAAGTTGGGGGAGTATTATACAAGCGCTGGCTTACAGAGTCCCCAGCAGTAGAGCTGGCTGCTGTGAGTAGGAGTGGAAGTTTGGATATGTCGCAAAAAAAATTTCCTGAAGAGCCAAGTGTGGTTCAGTTCTGGTACCAGTTCTCTGCACTGTTTATCTCTTTATCCCCTCTTGAGAGTGCTGATCACCTGGCATTTAACCCCTGGGTCCTGAGATAAAAACAGTTAGATAAAAACAGCAAAATGTTTGATGTCTCTAGAGTTAGCTGGGACTGCTCCAGTTTCTGTGCCTCTTTCTGGCATTTGGAAGAGGCCCTAGCTGGTTTGGACCTTCATCATCTAAAGTAATGCTTGATGGTCACCACTTTCTGCCCAGGAGCAGTTATATCTGCTTGTAGTGAACCCACCCAGTAAGGAGGCCAACTCGGGAAATGGCCTTGCCTGTCTCAAAGCAGATGCTACCCAAGAGTAACTTAAGCAGCCAAGGCTGTCACAGTAAAGTACAAAAGGATATCCCAGAAGCCAAGCCTATTTGAAGAAGAAAATCCAGGGCATGGAAGAAAAGAAAAAAAAAAAAAAAAAAAACCAGGATGAGTGAACAAGCAAACATACAAACAAAAATAGGGCAAAAATGCTAGAATATTTAAGTATATTCCAATTAATACCTCTAGGAAAAACGTAGTATATCTACAAGCCAAGAATAGACAAATATAAGAAAAACAATAAAGTATTTTGAGTGGCAAAATTATAGGGAAAAATGGATATGCTAAAGAATACAGTTGAGGAACTATTACCAACCGGTAAAGGATGCATAAGAAAAACAGGAGTAGTTAACATCTTAGTAATAACACTTAAAAAAGTAGGGAAGGAAGAAGAGAAGGGAAGAAAATAATCAAGGCAATAATAAAAGAAAACACAACAGAACTAAAGTAAGGCAAAAAGTCTTCAGATCTAAAGGACCCATTTAAGAGCAAACATTCTGAATACAGATAGACGTGCACATGGAGTTTCATAAACTCAGGTTACAGTAAAATACTGAAAAAATTAGGACCATCTATTACCAGTGGAAGGTATCCGAGTTACCAGCAGTGAATTCATATGGGTCTGCAGCAACCTTAATTCTTGCCTGCTCAGGAGAAAAGAAATTGGCTGAGGGACCTAAGGAAGAGAAAGAGACTGAGGTGCGTTGGAGAGCCGGAGTGGAAGTTTATTTAAAAAAAGCTTTAGAGCAGGAAAGAAAGGAAAATGCACTTGGAAGAGACCCAAGTGGGCACCAAGAAAGTCGAGTGCAATATTTAACTGTGATCCTGCACTCCTTTCATCCTCCCCTTAGGGTGGGCTGCCCACAAGCACAGTGCCCTCTTTACCCTTGGGAAGTGAGCATGCACAGTGTGTTTGGGAAGTTGTATGCATGCCCAATGAGGCTTTCTTCCCTTTTCCAGTGACATGCCCAGAAGGTCACACTCCACCATTTTGTCACTTGATGCTCTTGCCCAGGAAGTTGCATCTCCCTGGTGCCTGCATTCAATTAATGCTTTAGTGTGACAGGTGTGGATGCTCAGGAAATGACCTTTCTCTGGCACCAGCTACCAATTTATCATGTTTAGAGAGGTGATACAATAATTGCTGAACTATCACCCAACATTCTTGGTGGTGAGCTCTCTCCTGCCTCACTTATGCCTAACTGTCTGCAACTAGTTTACATACAAGGGAACTGGAACCATAATGAAATCTGAATTGCTGTCATTAAACTAAATCTATTAGGAATAAAAAGTTTATAAAGAAATATTTTGAAACAAACATGATTTTGAATCAAGGAAAATAAACTATTTTGAAGGTAAAAGAAAGATTTTAGGTATGGGTAGGCCAAGAATATATTTTTAAATTACGTTTTGTTGTGGGTAAAATAATCTTAAATTTATAAGGAGAAAAAACCCTGTAGAATTACAAGAATGCAAAGGCATGGACTCAAAGAAATTGAAAACCTACTGGAGGTTCTCTAGCTATGCATCCTAGTGATTGGGAGCAGAAAAGTCATAGACTACAGAAAATATGATTTTCCAAGAAAGCAAGTTTCACTCAATAGTTAGTTTAATTTTGATGGCAGATAATCTATGCTACACTAAAAGGCATAATCTGAGAAGAAAAATAGAAAGGCAATGTAAAACACAATGAAATGCAAAACAAAATACAACACGTAATTGTTTTGAATTTTTAGAACATAAGAATCCATGAAATTCTTGTCTTTCTCTGGGTGATTCATTTACAAATGATATTGACTTTTTTTTCCTACATAAGTTTATTCAGATTTGGATGAAATATGATATTCAGTTTTTAAAATCAATCTACGGTCAAAAATTAAAACAATTAACTTTTGACAAAAATGTAAAATAATTTATAAGTACAAATTAGAAGGTGTAAAGAGGGAGAGAAGTAGAACCAAGTGCTGGCTGTTAATTTCTTTATCTTAAATAGTGAAGAGTCAAGAAATACTCCTCAAAGTTGCAAAATAATCGAGATGCATGCATATTACTAAAGGACATATGGTGACATTTAGACATTCTCCAAGTCAAAGAGTAAATACAAAAATGGGGAGCATCATGGAGAAGAAAATGTGAGGGAAAGGGAAAATGAACTAATTCAATTTCATTCATTATTGAAACTCAATAAATAGTTTTTACTTTTGAAAAATCAAGAAATAAATGTAAAAGCATATTACATATACCTTAGAGTTACAGAGTTACCACTCCTTAAAAAGAAACTAAAAAACATAACAAAGCAAAAGCCATCAAAGGTTAAGTGTCTCTGGGCAGTGAACAATATTTGGGGAAGGACATATTTAATCTTTATATCAAGCTTTTCTACTGTGTGAGTATTGTCCTTTCTGAATTAAAAAGCATCATTTTTCTGAAATTATTCTACATCTGTTGGTTTCAACCATTTCCTCAGCACCATTCCTGCCTTATCCACTAGGTATTTAGGGTATAGAAGGATTTGGGGTTACTAAATTAATTGCAGATGATTAGTAAACACCTGAATTTAGCCAATTTTTTACAATAGTAAAGAGCAAATTAAATACAAACCCTTATGCTGAGCTATCATCAAAGGCCAAACATTTCATTGGTACTTTTCTTAATTTAAAAAATAATCCTGCCTAACATTGTAGCCATTTTACAGATGGCAAAACAGACTGAAAATGACTTCTACAAAGCTACAGGCTCCATTTGCAAGTTTTATTTCCCCCACTTGTCCCTTGCCACTGTTTTTTACTTTCAGGTTCATAACTGAGATATTGAACTTGAAGATATTATTTGGGAAAAACTCAGTCTCATATCCACAATAATACTGAGAAAGATAAAGTTTCATGGGTTCTTATGTTTGGGAAATTCAAAATAATATATATATATATATTATTATATTATTTTATAATTATAATTTTATATTTAATTTTATAATTATAATATATAATTATAATTATAATTATATATTTATATTATATAATTATATATATAATTATAATTATAATTATAATTATAATATATAATTATAATTATAATTTATAATTATAATATATAATTATATATATATATATACGTATGTTTAATTTTTTTCCACAATCTGGGCTGAATTAAACTAAAGGGTACACACAACTTGCAACATGTGTTCTCTGCGGATCATATGAGAAACCTGAAGGAGAAATCCCAGCAGTCCAACATGCATTGGGGAAATAAACGGTGGCGCCACCCAGCCCCATTCTGCCTGAGTTACAATGAGTTATTAAGAGACATGACATCTTGAGGGAATTCAGCTGAGTTTCCTGATAGAGAAGTTTCATGGGTTGGATGCCAACATATACTATCTTCTTTCTACACTTTCTGTTTTGCATTTGGGGTTGTCTAAGATATTTAAACAAAGCTACTAGCTGGTTGGAGTATATTCAAAAAATCTGCTCAGAGTGTATCAAAATAAAGAGTCATAGGCCAACTCAAAATAGAGGATGCTTTTTGATTATTATATTTGCATGAATTGAACCAGTGGATCTTTGTAAAAATAACTGACAATTTTCACCTGTGCCTAAAAACTCATGCTCCTAGAGACAGCATGAGTTAAGTAATTTTTAAAGTCCAGTGCAAAATGAAATTGTGCAGTTACTTTTTTAAAAAAATGACTAAGAATTTCAAGAGAGTGGCTACCAAGCATTAAACAAAGTGTGGAACTCTTTCGTATGTGGGATTTCCTCTAACTACACCCACAGGTCCTGTGTCCTTGGGAATTGACCCTGCCTAGTTAGGCAGCTTGGGTGATGCCTGTGATGGTGATTCAGTTGCTAAAAGAGCTCAGGGAGCACCAAGGCAGCGTGTTCCTGCATCTGATGCTAAACGCTTCTGTCTGTCCTGAGCTCTCTGCGGCTTTATCGGATCTTTTAATGCTAACCTTTCTGAGCAATCTATTATTCAAACTACCTTTGGAAACACCTTACACCAATAATTTTCTTTCCTGTATCAGAAATTGTCTACAATGTTCAGGACAGCCTTTTGGTAGAGATACTTCTGCTCCACTCTGATTTTGTCCTTTATCTTTCTCTCCTGTATTCTGAAAATCACCCCTTCCTTTTGTAATCAGTGACTTCCCTACATTTATTGGTATTGGTCTTTCTTTGACATTTATGTAAAGAAGGTCCCTAGATTATATAAATTTGTTGCCCCACAAATGTGTATCCATTTTTTATTTTTCTTATTTGTTGTAGAGATACAGAATCTTCAGAGATACCTACATTCTCCCAGGTAGAGCTGAATCTCAATTCTTACTCTGATGTTCTTTGCTGCCTTACACCACATTGTTTTGATTATTTCGAAGTGAACACTAAGACATAATAAGAGTAAGTAACTTAGCAAAATCCTACAGTGTCTTAATGTAATGTTATTGGTTAGTCCACAGTCTCTGGCCACCAGTCCTGTGACCTTCCCTTTCCCAGACTTATCTGTCTACTCTAATTCCTGTTAATGCAATAAATGAACACTGTGCAAGATTCGAATGTATGTTGTAAAGTCCCATTTCTGAATTCTTCCATTCTTTCTTTTTCTCCTTCCTGGTAAAATAATTTTCCAATCTTCAGTTTCATTTTCTGTGACAAGTAGTTTAATGCAATAGGTTGCAAACAGTGCTCTGAGCCTTTTGATAGAATGACACGAAAAACACCCTTGGTTCATGAAATGTTCTGACAAATAAATCTGCTACATGAATTTGACAATTTCAAGTAATAATTATATTCATTAACTCTTACACTTTTATATGCCACATTCTTATATTCTAATATTCTTTTTCATGCCAGCCACCATTCAAAAGGTTTTATATATGTCAACCTATATAATCCTCACAATAACCCTAAAAAATAGTATGCTTGTTCTCTCCTTTTTACAGATGGATAAATGGAGGCACAGGAAAATTAATTTACTTGCTCAGGTGCTGATAATCTCAATACTATACTCATCTCCTTATCATAAATTCACTAATCATTTTGATATGACACAAGTCTTCAATTCCCCTACAAATGCAATTTTTCTGTTCTTGATTTGATTTAAAAGATCTCTAGAGTCCTTTCTATGTCTAAAATTATACAATGTTGGAAAAGAAAGCATCAGCTGTAAACGACATTCAAATAATTCCCATTAACTATCAAACGATGTAATTACATGTTATTTTACATCACTCATACATTTTTGCTTAAAAAATTAAACGATTGCATACAAAGTGAGACAATTTCATCCTCATTTAATACTTACTGTGAATATAGGCACAACCATTTCATTATTTTGAAGCCATTGATTGCTCTTTAAATGCCCTGCTTCTGTAATTAGGATCTGCTGTAATCAACCACATTCTAAATTTTCCCCTCAATAACCTTTGTGGCTTTATTTTTTTGTTGTTCACCTTTAAAAATAAAAGTGCCTCACAAGATTTAAAATGTTCAGGTAAAGCATTGTTTATTTGGGTGTTCTTGTTAAAGAAGTCTGACTCAAAATGTGTTTCACCAAGTTCCTTTTAAGGATGACTTTTCATATTGCTCATTCAGCCCTCAAAAATTTTCTCTGTTGGGTGATACTGTATAAATTAAACAATGATGATTTATGCTATAATTAGTCATCTGATACAATATCTTAAAATAATGTCTCAGAAAAAAATTGCCTTTTGTCTTAAAAAAATTGGGTTAAGTGGTCTTAATATTTAAAGTCAGTTAGCTGAGAAAGTCAGTAATTAAAGGACAAAATGTCACATGCATAAAGATGCCATTACAATATATTAGCCAATAAGCTTAGATCTCTTCAAAAGCTTGTTGTATAAAGAAATCAATAACTTCTCAAAATATTTTTAAAACCCTATTAATTAGTGTTCTTTAATTTTTCTAACTTATTGACATTTCCTTATTATATTTCTAAAAATTATGGACAGACACATATATAAATACACAGATTAAATAATTAAAATATACATTTTCTAAGTCAACTATTTCATAGTTCTATATATTCAGTAAAAATAAACTTATTAACTTTTGCTTTGCAAATTACTGTGTTAAGAACAAAAGACAAGCTACAAACTAGGAGGAAATATTTGCAAGTCACATAATTGACAAAGTGCTTAAATTCAAAATGTATAAAGAACTCTTTAAAATCAATAGTAAGAACATGGGCAAACAATTGAAAAGACATTTTGTCATGAAGGATATATGGATAACAAATAAGCAGATGAAACTGTGTTCACATAATTGGCCATTATGGAAATGCAAATTAAAAATGTGATGAAATACCACTACCTACATCTATGATGGTTAAAATAAAAAAAATAGAGAGAGAGACAGTATAAATTGCAGGTGAAAATGTGCGACCCTCATACATTGCTGTTGGGGTTGTAAAATTTTACAGTTATTTGGAAGCTTTCTAAAAAGCTAAATGAACAACTCAATAGAAATAAGTTTGACATTTGTTTATAAAGTTAAACCTACAACCCAATAGCCACACTGTTTTGTATTTAGTCTAGAAAAAAATAAAAATTCGTGTTCACACAAAACCTGAACGTGAATGCTCTTTGCAATTTTATTTGTAATAGCCCAAAACTGGAAGCAGGGCATTAATAAATGTCCTTCAACGGATGAATTTTTAAACACGTGTGGTATGTCTATAAAATGTAAACATACCCAGCAATAAAAAGGACAAGCTATTGATACACACAATGATTTGAGTGGATCTCAAGGACAATCCACTGAGTAAAAAAAAAAAAACCAATTGCTAAAGTTCATGTGCAATTCCATTTATATCAGTCTTAAAATCCCTCTCTGTAGTGATAGAGAACAACTCTGTGGCTACCAAAGATTATTGTTAAGAGAGGATGTTTGCATAAAGGAGTAACAAGAAGGAATTTCTTTCTGGTAATGGAACAACTCCATATCTTCATCCTGTGGTGTCTAAAACAAAATCCATACCTGTGATGAACATCACATAGATTTATATATACAAAAAAGAGTTGAATTTAAAACTAGTAAAATGGAAATAAGGTCTGTAATATAGTCAATAGTATTTTACAAATATCAGTTTTCTGGTTTGGTCAAGTACACTATGGTTGTGTAAGATCCTATCCTTGGAAGAACTTGGATGCGTGATACATAGGAACTTGCTGTGCAATTTTTGCAACTTCTTCATCTACAATTATTTTTAAATCAAAAATTTAAAAGGAAATGAACTCAGCCAGGCGCCTGTAATCCAGCACTTTGGGAGGCCTAGGAGAGCCAATCACCTGAGGTCAGGCGGTCTAGACCACTTGGCCAACATGGTGAAACCCCATCTCTACTAAAAACACAAAAATTAGCTGGGAGTGGTGGTGGGTGCCTGTAATCCTAGCTACTTGGGAGGCTGAGACAGGAGAATTGCTTGAACCCGGGAGGCGGAGGTTGTAGTGAACTGAGATAGCACCACTGCACTCCAGTATGGACGACAGAGTGAGACTCCATCTCAAAAAATAAATAAACAAACTCAGGTCATTTATTTCAGCTTAATCCATGTATTATGCATTTCAAACTATGAATTTCACTTATTATTTACAATGAAAGGTATTAAAACAGGTAGGCCCTGGCCAATGTTGTCTCTAATGTCTATTTTTTTCCTGTCAAAAATATACTTAAATAACTTTCTGAGCAATGTGCAATTTTTAAACTTAATAAGTATATGAATGAAAAGATGTATATGGGTCATCATTTTAGAAGGACTTTTAGATTTAGAATTTAGTAAGTATTTTACCTGAATTGAAATAAAATTATGTATGAGATAAAAAAAAATTTGTTATTTATTGTTTATATATTTGTATTTTTGGTAGTTAAACACATTTCTAGCTATCATTACATAAATTGGTTCATTGTAGACATAAAGGAAACCATACATTTTAATAAATAACATAATTTATTAATTTGACTATTACTCGTTTCCTTTATTTGTGGTAGACTGAACAATTTCTTTCATAAAGTTTTGTTCCTTTTTTTTTCTTAGCTGATTTCATGGGCTGGATTTCTGAAATATAGAAGGCAGCTAGGCAAGTTGGTAAGTGTTCATTTTTGCCTTAACTCCTCCAATCTTCCCAAGACTGTTGATTTCTATAGTAAAATGCATTGTGTTGAATAGTTCTTTTGTGAAAAATCTATTATAATTTTTTTTTGCCAGACAGAATAATTACCTAACAACAGGAACAGTGTGTTACAGAAAACTCACTATTATCTTTTCTGAAAATAAATAGAACTTTTCAGAAGAGAGAGGAAATAAATCAATAGAGCACACTAAGCAATATTCTTTGGGACAAAGAAAGTTTAATGAAAGAGACACCATGATGGTTCGTTCTTTGTTATGTAGACTGATGATTACTCTTTGGATAAGAGGGCAAATCATTATTAGAAATTTTAGGTAATTATTTCAATGTATTATTTCCTTTCATATCAAAGACCGTATCTGACTTTAATGAGATTTTTTTGCAATGTGTGCTTCGAAAGATTGAGGATGGCAGAGAAAAAAGGACTTATCAGAAATCAACAGCAGAAGATACCATCCAAGTGATTTTAATATAGTAGGTTTAAGTAAGTCAATTCATCACAATAAAGAATTCCTGACCATTAGGATATAAACTATTCTGTACAATAGAAACCGTGGCTGTGTCCTTGAATAAAATACTTGACATCATTTTAAGTTAATTGATTCCAAAATATTTCTCTGGAAATATTATAGTGGAACATGAGTAAACATGACTGCTTTCCTTGAGAAAAATATACTTAAGTAGACAGCAAATGATTCTATAAACACACTGTAGAATTGTGTTTCCTTAAAAAAGATATGCCCAAGCCTTTACTCCCTATTTCTGTAAATGTAGATGAAATATAATTTAATAATCCCAAGATGATATTCTAGATTTGGAGTGGGCCCTAAATCCAATAATTTGTGTCCTTATAAGAGGCAAGCGGAGAGGAAGCAGAGAGAGGAAACAGCCAGGTGAAAATGGAGGCTAGGAAGTTCTAGTTCACATCTTTTCCATCCTGGTAGAAGCAAGCCAGTTCAAACATGTTCTTGTGGCAAAGGAATGGACCAGAGTGAAAATAACATGAGCAAATCCTCTAAGACCTGGGCATGGAAACAGCATGCTCACTTTTCTGCTTTATTCTTCTGGCACAACAAAATCCAAATCATGAAAAAATGTACTTTCCCCCTGTAGTGGCAGGAGCTGCAAAAGAATATGAATGCAGAGAGATTTACTGAAACAGACCAGTACTTGCCGTACTTGACTTAAAGAGTGCAACACAGTCCCACATTTTCTGTTGCATTTCAGGACATTTTTTATTTTTCCACAGAATCTCAGCTCTTCTTTTTCATCTCCTAAATCTTGAATCAATGGATTGCCCTTGGGATCCGTCCTTGAACCCCTTTTCGTTTCTATATGCATACCATCTATTTAAGTTTTCCCATCTAGTCTCCTAGGCCACAGGTAATGTATGTTCTATAAAGGCAGATTTTTTTTTAACTGATATGGTCCACAAGAGCTTGGCACATATGGTGCTCATTCAATAAAATATGTATATTTTGAATGAATGAACTAGTAAATTGGTATAATGATGACTCTGCAGCTCCTGCCTTGATCTCTTCTTTGAACTCTGGACATATATAGTTTACTGCCTATTCTGTACCTGTATTCAAATGCCAATAATTTCAAATTAACTTTCGGAAAACTCCAAATCTTTCATCCTCAAACTTTCTACAAATAATTAAATGCCAAATCCATCTCTCTCCTTGTTAATGCCCAAAATCTTGATGTCATATTTGATTTTTCTCCCCTCACACCTTTATTTGTAATACATATGTATAGATCTGTAACCACTTTGGAAGTTGGTCTGAAAATTTCTCATAATGTTAAATATGTTCATAGCAGCCTTTTGTTCATACTAAGCCCAACCTTGGAACAACCCAAAACAATTTGGTCCTGAACTAGAAACAATCTCTCTATTAGCAAGAGAATAGATAAACAAAAGTTTTGATTCTTTGCCATGGAACTCTACCCAGAAATAAAAAGGAATGAACTCTTGATCTATGCAAAAACATTGATGAAACTCAAAAACATTATGCTGAGTTAAAGAAGCCAGGAGAGCAAAGAGTACATGCGATTTCATTTATATGAATTTCCAGAAGACACATGACTAATCTATGGAGAAATAAAGCCAAATACTGGTTGCCTGGGGTGGAGGGTCAATAATGGACTGGTACGGGAAGCAGTATGATGAATATTTCTGTAATGACTGAAATGTTTTTATATTGATATGTTGAAATGTTTTTATATTGATATGTTAACATATAAATGAGAATATATATGAAATATGTAGAATATATATAATTTATATATTACCATATCAATATATAAGTATATGTAATTGCCAACATTCATTGGATTCTATGCATAAGATCTATGTATTTAACTGAATGTACTTTATAATTCAATAAAATGATACAATACTATATATAGTATATATATTTATGGTAGTGTGAATATAATTGGAATAAAATACCGAGACTTCTAACCACCAAACTTAATAAATTCAACATGAATAATATTTTAGAGATTTTGGCTGTATCTTTGAATGTACCATCTAACTTTTCCCCAAAAGTGAACCATACCTGAAAATATGTGTTTATATTTCCCTTGCTTTCTTTATATTTTTAGTGTATCTACAGAGACAGACCTCGTTTAATTGTGCTCCACTTCACTACATTTCACAGATATAGTACTTTTTACAAATTGATGTTTTGTGACAACCTTGCATCAAGTAAGTCTATGAGTGCCAACTTCATGTATCTGTGTCATATTTTGATAATTTCTGCAAAATTTCAATTGTTTCAATGAGTAATGATATCATTTCGGTGATCTATGATTACTGATCTTTGATGTTACAATTGTAATAGTGTTGGGATGCCACAAACTGTGCCCCCCCACTATGATGAATCTTTCATGAAAGGAAGAGTGAATCGATGCAGCAAATGTCATGGTTGTCTTATTTTAGAAAATTGCCACAGCCACCCCAGCCTTCAGCAACCACTACCCTGGTCAGTTAGCAGGCATCAACATCGAGAAAGATCCTGTACTAGCAAAAACATTACTAGTCTCTGAAGGTAAAGATAATTGTGAGCATTTTTTTAGTAATAAAAAAGATGTAATAATCTTTTATTTAGTAAAAAAATCTTTTTATTTAGTAGTAAAAAAGATTTTAAGAGATGTAAACTGATTTTTTAAAGACATATTGCAGTTGTACACTTACTAGACCATAGTATACTGTAAACGTAACTTTTATATGCAGTGGGAAACCAAAAACCTTGTGTGACTTGCTTTATTGTGATATTCACTTAATTGTAGTGGTCTGGAACTGAATCTGCACTATCTATCTCCAGGATATGCCTGCGTGTATACACATATTTACATATAAATATATGTATATGTACATGCTCCTACACATAAATTACTTATGTCCTAAATATATATAGAAATATACATATGTATCTTTTTATCCCTAAATAATATTTTGCACATACTTGAATGTTTTAACTATACAAAACTATACCTGACTTACAGGTATGATTCTGCAATTTGCTGTAAGTTTCTTGGATAAGCAGAGATACTTGCTATTAACACAATCAATTTATCCATCATTTCCTTTAGAGTGTGCTTGGTTGTATCCTGTTTGTACCCTTCAATGCTCCCACAGATATGTGAACATATCTTAAATGTGTTTATTTTTTGTTTAAATTTTGCTTTTCAGATTTAAGCCCTCTGACCACCTGGAATTGATTGTTATGCCTGGTAATGGTAAGGACCTGATTTCGCTCATTTCCATTTGAATAACCAATCCTACCAGCACCAATCATTGAATAGGTTACCTCTTTTTCCCTGTGAACTGCAGTGCTGTCATGTATTACGCTTCCATGTATGCGTGGTTCTGTTTCTGGATTTTAATTCTGTTGCACTCTTCTACTGTTTTATCCTTCTTGACTATCACACTGACCTATATTCTAAAAAGTTAATAAGCATCAATAACAAATGGGAAAATACACCTCCTCCCTACCCTTCTCTGTTCTTTCTGTACTTTTTTGACAGTGCCTTCATTACACCTTACATTTTAGAATCAGCTTGTCAAGTTTCATCATTTTGGATTTTGATTAGAATTGTATTGACTATACAGATCAAATTAGTAGAATTAGCATCTTCCTCATATTATATGTTCCTATCCATTGTATACGCTGAAGTTTGTTTAGGTCTGATTTAATGTTAAAAAATATTGTTTTATAATTTTCTTCATAAATACATTGTTCAATTTCTCTCAGACCTATTTACAGATACTTAATATTTTAGCTTCTATTATAAATGGCATTTTTATATCAGATTTTCTAATTTTTATTTGCTGGTGCATAAATATGTGATAGATTTCTCCAGATTTTAATAAAAATTAACCGTTATTAATTTAAATAATCTATCTGTAGCCATTTTATCTATATAATCAACTATATTATTCAGAAATAATTAAAATATTTGAGTCATTCTTTTTAATTCATTTTTTTTGTCTTACTGCACTAGCTAAGGATTCCAGTTAAGTGTCAAATGAAAATAGTAGTCCAAAGCAAATTGTGTTCTTGTGATTTCAGATATATGTTTTCTAATATTTTACCATTACATATAACATTTACTAGAGATTTTTAAATTTGTCTTTTATCAAATCAATTTAATTTCTACTTTAGGTTGCTAACATAGCTTACTAAGGATGGGTTGATGCTTTCTTATTTTGTTTACAGAAAAGATGATATGGTTTTCCAGCTTTAATTTTTTAATATAACTGAGTTTCCAATTTTAAACTAATGTAGCATATTCCTTATTTGGCACAAACCGAAATTAATTACAAATTGTTTTGAATTTTCTTATCAAGCTTTTTTGTTTAGCTTCTTAGAATGTGTTTGGATATATGGTTCTGTGTCAATTAATAACGGGGATACATTTTGAGAAAAGCATTGTTAGGAGATTGCATCATTGTGTGAGCATTGTAGAGTGCACTAACACAGACCAAGATGGTATAGCCTAATATACACCTAGGCTATATGGCATAGCCTGTTTCTTCTAGGCTACAAACTTGTACAGCATGCTACTGTATTGACTACTGGAAACAAATTTAATACAATGGTAAGTATCTGTGTGTTAAGCATATCTAAACATAGAAACAGTACAGTAAAAATAGTTGTAATAATCACATGGGACTACAATCACATATATTGCCTGTTGTTGACTGAAACATCATTATATGGGGTATGACTACACTCTCTGCTTTTTCATTTTCTGAATAGGGTTGTATAAGATGGAAATTGCCTGTTTGAACATTGGGTCAATAGTTGAGCTTGATATTTTAATATTTGAAGTATTTTAAACTATTCAAGTTAGTTGATGGTTATATGATTATCAATTTATTTTATTTATCTTTCAGTTTGCTTATTTACCAATTGGCAATGTGTGGCTCTTTGTCCAAGATAAAAGTTTGAATAGTATAGACATAGCCAAAGAAGCAGAGAAAGTCTATGTGGTGCTTAGTTTTGTGTCAACTTGATTAGGCTACTGTATTAAGTGATTCAATGGACCAAGGACCTAGCAGTTGTTGTGAAAGCATTTCGCAGATGTGGTTAAATTCTACAATGTGGTGTCTTTCAGTAAAGGGGAATATTCTTAACAATGTGAGTCGATGTCATCCATTCAGTTGAAAGGACTTATTGAACACAGTTGAGGTTTTCCTAAGAAAGAAGAAATTATGCCTCGCAACCTTAGTATCAACTTTTCATGAGTTTTCAACCTACAATCCCATACATATTTTGGATTTGCCAGTGCCCATGATCCCGTAAGCCAATTTCTTACAATGTCTTTATTTCCACCGATTCTGTTTCTCTGGAGAATGTTGACTAATACGGTGCCTTAGTTAATCTCTCATTCTCCATACTCTATCTCTGCCCTCCCACCTCCCTCAATGAGAAGCTGCTACAGAACATAGCTCCAGATGCTATGAAACAGCACACTTTTGCAGCCTTTCCTGCAAACATGTTTTGATCTAGTTCTCTAAAGAGAGACAGAGAGGAACTTTTCTTCTTTCATACAACAGAAGAGTCAAACTCCTGGTCCCCACTGCTGCTTATAGAACCTAGCAGGCTGATACCTCTGGTATCCAACTTTGTGTTTTAATCCCTCAAAGATGCTAATCTTGATTTTGAGGCTGGACTTGTCTTCTTTCCTATGTTCACAGTAATCTATGCAGCAGTGTTTGAAGCCTTATCTTCCCAATTCATTCTTTATACAGTTACCTGTTTGTACAGTTAGGAAAAGATCATTATCTTTTCTTTGTTTTCAGAAAAATAACTCTAACCATTTTCCCTTGAGTAGACTCTCCAGATTTTCTGTCCAATATGAATGTTTAAAAGGAAATTAAAGAGTTTGGAGTGAAAGTTTTTAATGATGCTCCATTTGTAGAAAGACTTTTAGGTGAGAATTGGCCAGTAAGAGTGAGTAACTGCACTGTAGTCTCCCTGAGTTTTAACCTTCTACTTATTTTTAGTGTTTTGTGTGCCGACCATAATAGCATATGCCAGTGATAATGGGAATTGAACATTTAATTGAGGATATAAAATGTTTGGAGAATCCTCAAGGTTAGCTCGGAGTGTGTCTGTGAGCCAGGTTTCTCCATTTGGAGGGAAGGAAAACTATAAACACATCCAGGAAGGTCTCCTTAGATTTTTATTATCCGTTTGTTTCAAGAGCTTTCCTTTTAAAATGTTACTGCAGGTAATGACAGAAGATGAAAAAATATATACATTTGGACCTGAAACAAGGAATAAAACTCTCTGCTGGCAATTTACAGGATGAATAGGATGCAGAGATTTGCTTCTGAATTGGCAGAAGTCACAAACTGCTAAACAAATGAGCAGAAAGTCTGCAATATGAGGATGGAGTTTGTCAGGTTTGCCTCTATAAAAATGGGTTTCAAAAATATTATTTGTATATGAGGTTAGACTTGTGATCACCACATCGGGAAAACTGGGATGCAGGATTGTCCTTTGTAACTCACCAGTAAGTGTTTGTCGGTGAGACAAGAACTCAATTATTGGCACGGTTTTCACTAAAGCCTTAAAATGATATATCTCTAAAGCATATGAAACTATATTTTCCTGGAATTAATCCCTTTGATTTATTACAGGAAAAGACTGACTAGATAATAACCCAAGTGCTAAACTGGACATCCCCTTGGGGCAAAGAGCCATGGCTTATGATCACAGGAAACTGATTTGTGCGTGTTTGTTTGCTGGTTTGATTTGTCAAATATGTAAGAATTTAGAAATTTCTAATGAACATTACTGATGATTTATTCAAGCTAAAACTTTCAAATATACTTGTTCTCAAATATACTTGTTCTAAAATGTAACATGTGGCTCTTCAGATTTACTTATTTTCAATTTGTTCAAAGCCCAAGAACAGCAATTTTTACAAAATAGTGTATATTTAAATGTAAGTATAGAGAGAAAAGTACACTTTCTGTGTTATTTTCAAATATTAAATACACGTTTCTTATAAATTGAAATATTAAATACATATTATTCATGTTACTTCTATTTTTCAATATACAGCAAAATTATTTTATAACTGAGTATAGAGAAGGTGTTTTTCTTGAAAAATAAATAAATTATTCCACCTCTCAATTAAAACATTGATCATAAGCTAAGGGGAAAAGGAAATCCAATAGTATAGAATTTAATATATTCAATGAAATAATTATACTTAAAAACTACCAAGGGTGACAAAATATGGAAACCAATTAATGTATCCTAATAGAATTAATGGATACAAAGTGAGATTTGTAAAACCTCCCACACTTAAGATTTAATATCTATGGGTTCCTTTTTGATAACATGGCTCTGACCTTTAATATTTTAGTGTATATTATTTTATAGTATCATTTTATTATTTCATTTTATTGAAATCACATGAAAACAAAAGAAAATGTATAATTTTATTTTAAATATGTTGTATCAGAGTTTGGAAAATGTGCACAGCTCTTTTAAAAGGCTGTGGTTCAAATTTTCAAGGTGACTTTAATTTACATTTTCGCTAAAAATGAGACGATATCTCGTCATAATATGTTTCCATGGTAACTATTTTTTATGCTGAAAATAAACTAATGAATCTCATAAGAAGATTGCCCTTCGCCAGCTTTGGACAAATGACTGTGTCTTTTTTATTTATCCATTCTGAAAGTTCATTATCTATTCGTCTGATCTTTGCCCATTTATAACAACCAGAATCATAAAGGTTGTCTGTGGCTCGAGTTACCAAGCAGCAACATGTAGCTAACCAAGATGGTTAAATAAGCAATAATCCAGGAATATTTCAGAATTAGCTGTATTTTATTTTAAGACTCACTAGAAAGCAAGGTTTCCAGAGCTAGAAACCGTGGAGATGTGGAATGGAACTTAGGCATGAATGCTAGGAATTTTAAGTAATGAGAAAGGATTCTCTCAGTTACCAATGACTGATTGTTGCCGTAACTGATGACTTTTTAATGTTACATTTATTCGCTATTACAAGTAAATAAATTCATATTTACAAAATACGTAAGGCAATTTCAGATAATGTTTCCAAAGCTGGTATCTAACAAAACACAACAGGCCAAAAATTCCAAAGGTCTCACCTGCTTCAAAATCAGTCTGAGTTTCCTAATCTCTCAATGCCCTAATTGTTCTAATGCAAAATGGAATCAATAATATTTCTCCTACTTTCTTGATGAGACTATTATGAGAATAAAATAAAATGTTTCGCTAACCAACATTCCCTAGTAACCACCTCTGAAAGTACCCAGTGCTTTCAAGTGACCTGACCTGTTCTCCATGTCAGTCGTGGGGACTTTCTCCCAGAGTACACTGGAATTTCTGTAACAAAGTAGGGAAAGGCAACACAGCAAAGGGTCTGTAGTATTCAAGATTAATTGCTTCTGGTGACAATGTTGTCTTCAATTTAAGAAACTGATAGTGAGTCTTGGCACATTTAGTCATGTAACTAATGTCTCATTACATTGTGGTGAGTATCTCATTGAGATAGCAATTCTTTCTTCTCTTTTGTAAAATAAAAGCATCTCTAACCCCAACCACAACACCCTGTTTAATTTGTTGGCACTTCCCTTACTTAGAATTACCTACAGTTCCTTCCTTTGTCATCCAAATCAGATGTTGTACAGTAAGTTTCTGAGACTGCGTATTTAAAGACGCTGCGTCACCCAACATTCAAACTTGGAGCCCTGAATTGCCATGGAGGATATCTAACTACCTTGTAGTCACCCTTCTGGGAGAAAGCCAAGCCTCATGGAAATGTTTTGTGTAGGTGCTACAGTCAGCTGTCCTAGCTGAGCCAGCCCTTGCATCCTTCCAGCTAGTCTCCAAACATGAGTGAAAGAGCATTTAGTTTAGTGCCTACACATTAAGTTATCCCTACACCCCATTTTGAGTCTTCCCAGCGGAGGTCCCATACATTGTAGAGGAAAGAAAAGCCACCTCCTTGTCCTGAGTGTGAAATCCTAATTTACAGATTCTGTGAGACAAGAAAATGGTTGCTTTTAACAACTGTTACCGGATAATTGTTATGCAACAATAGTAACTGCTACAGGAATTTTGCTATAGAGGCAAAAGTGTGAGATTTTCAGATTTTGAGTTGATGCCCTAATAGGATGAGATTGTGGGAACGTGTGGTGAGGAATGAGGAGGGTTATCTTGCATGTGGCAGGAATAGATACCGTTTTGGGTCAAAGGATGTAATCCAATAATCTAAAAACATTGTCCCAAATATTTTTGACACTCCTCCCATGGATATTGGGATCTGTATTAGTCCATTCTCACACTGCTATAAAAAAATATATGTGAGACTGGATAATTTATAAAGGAAAGAGGTTTAATTGACTTGCAATTCTGCATGACTGCGGAGGCCTCAGAAGCTTACAATCATGACAAAAGGCAAAGGAGAAGCAAGGACCTTCTTTACAAGGAGACAGGAAAGAGAGAGAGAGTGGAGGAGGTGCCACACTGAAAACCATCAGCCCAAGTGAGAATTCCCTCAGTATCATGAGAACAGCATGGGGGAAACCACCCTCAGGATTCAATTACCGCCCACCAGGTCCCTCCCTCAATGTCTGGGAATTACAATTAAAGATGAGATTTGGGTGGGGACACAAAGTCAAACCATATCAGGATCTATGTTTATTCTCAGTACTCTTGCCAGGCTTCCATGAATAAAATATATTGAAAATAGGAACACGTGGTTTCTAAAATTGGATGATAAAAAATGATCCTTCTTCTGCCTTGCTCCACAGGAAAGTTGCTTTAGGGACTCTGACCCACCATGTAAGGGATCTGACTGCTTGAATCAGCCAGGTGGGAGAGGCCATGGGTTGGTTGGAAACCGTAGTTAAGCTCTTAGGCCACAGGGAGCATCAGCTGCCAGCTATGTAAATGAAACATTATAGATGCAGGTTAGCTCAGCCTTAATAGGACATCAATGCTATTAAGACATTCCTAGAATGCTCCTGGAATCAAGTGGTCCTTTCCATACAGTCTTCATTTCCTTTGCAACCCTAGCCCATCCAAACAACCACTGTTCTGAGTTCTATTACCATAAGTTAATTTGCTGGAGGCATTCTTTTATTTTACTCGAGTCTTGCAGTCCTGTCTCCATGATACTAATACGTCAATAATAATTGATGTGAGTTTTAGCTTTTAAAAGGGTGATCTTATTTCTTTATGTCCTTAGGAGAATGTCACAATTGCCTTTCAAAAAATCATTGGAGAAAGAGCACTAAAATACCAATATTTTTGCCTTGAATATAACTGATGACTAATACTAAGAACAGTAGATTGTGACTTGAACTGTTCTTAAGACCTTTAACATTTACTGTTTAATTGCTGATGGGTGAACATTTCCTGTTTATTTTGCTGAGGCTCAATTTGAGGTCTTAGCACTAATGTGATTGCATTAGCTTGTGACATGTCAACATTTATCAACTAAGTAGGGCATGGTAAATTTTTGGTGAAGTTTTAATTTTCAGTTTAACTTGTTATGGAAAAAGAATTTAAAATCACTCTTCAAATTATCTTAAGTTTAACAATATCCTCTCAAGAAATTGAGTTTCATTTTTAACTTTAAAAGGTAAGGTCAAATAATTAAAGCAGCCAACATAAAAATCTCACTGTTAGTATAAAATAATTTAGGTAGGATTATGTCACTTCAATTTTACTCTCCAAATAACTCAAGATACTATTTGGTAAATCTTTGTATTCTTCTTTAATTCCACAGAAATATATTGTTAAATATAAATTAAAGGGATATAAGAATGATGTTTGAATTTAATTTACAAGGAGATAATAGTTTTTTCTTCTTTCTTGATGTATTATATAATTGATGAGTAAAAATTGTATTTATTCAGCTATATATGTGATGTTTTGATATATGTATTGTGTTAGACTGTTCTTGCATTGCTATAAAGAAATACCCAAGGCTTCTTCATTTATAAAGAAAAGAAGTTTAGTCAGTTTGTGGTTCTGCATGTTGTATAAGCATGGCACCAACATCTGACTGGCTTTTGGTGAGGCCTCTGAAAGTTTACAATCATGGTGGAAGACAAAGGGAAGCTGGCATAGTACAGGCAAAAGAGAGAAAGGGGAAGTTCCCAGACTCTTTTAAACAACCCAGATCTCTCAAAGACTGACCCATTACCAAGGAGATGGCAGCAAGCCATTTATGGAGGATCCACCCTCCTTAATTCAATGACCTCCCACTAGGACCCACCTCCAGCATTAAAGAATACATTCCAACATGAAATTTAGAGGGGACAAATATCCAAACTATATAGTGTATACATTGTGAAATGATTTACCACAATCAAGTTAACTGCATATCCATAACTTAAGATCTACTCTCTTAGCAAATTTTATAAATTTTCTGTGAGATGTACTTTGAGAGACATATATATATATGTGATATTACATTTTCTTTATTCATTCATCCATTAACATGACTGCTTAGGCTGTTTTCATATCTTGACTATTGTAAATAATGCTGCAATGGACATGGGCGTACAGATGTCCCTTTGAGATACCAATTTCATTTCCTTTGGGTATAAAATCAAATGTTGGATTGCTCAACCATATGATAGTTCTATTTATAATTTTTCAAGAACCTTCATACCATTTTCTATAATGACTATACTAATTTACATTCCCACCAAAGATGTACAAGGGTTCTCTTTTTTTTTCCCCATATTCTCACTAGCACTTATATTTTGTGTTTGTTTATCACAGCCATTCTAATATCTGAGATGATATTTCACTGTGATTTTGATGTGCATTTCTCTAATAATTACTATTGTTAATCATATTTTCATACATTTGCTAGCTACTCACATATCCTTTAGGAAAAATATGTATTTGGGTTTTTGATCTATTTTTCAATTGGTTGTGTTTGTTTGTTTGTTTTGCTATTGTGTTGTGTGGATTTCTTACATTTGTTGGATATTAATCCCTCATCAGATGTATGGTCTGCAAATACTTTATCTCATTCTGTATGTTGTCTATGTTGTCTCTCCACTCTGTTGATTGTTTTCTTTCCAGTGCATGTGCTTTTTAGTTGATGTAATCTCATTTGTCTATTTTTGCTCTGTTGCCTCTGCTTTTAGGGTCATATCCAAAAAATAATTGACCAGATCAATGTCATACACCATTATTGTTTTTTCTTCTAGACATTTTACAGTTTTAGGTCTTAAGTCTTTAATATATTTTGAGTTCACTTTTGTATATGGTGTGAGATAAGTGTCCAATCTCGTTCTTCTACATGTAAATATCCAGATTTTTCAATATCATTTATTGAAGAGACTGCTCTTTTTTGGTAGTGTGTTCTTGGCACCTTTGTCAAAGGTCAGTTGACCATAAACGCATTAATTTTTTCTGAGCTCATTATTCTGATTCATTGCTTTATATATATTTTTATGCCAGTAACATATTGCTTTAATTGTTGTATTTTTGTTGTATATTACAAAATAAGAATTGTGATTCCTTAGTTTTTTTATTTTTTCTCAAGTTTACTTTGGCTATTTGGGATTCTTTGTGGTTCTTTATAAATTTTAAGACTTTTTATTTCTCTGAAAATATGTCATTATAATTTTTTAAATCAATTTTATTTTACATATTTTTTTATTTCCAAGTTTTATTTTAAGCTCAGGATACATGTACAGGATGTGCAGGTTTGTTATATAGGTAAACTTGTTCCATGGTGGTTTGCTGCACAGATCATCCCGTCACCCAGGTATGAAGTCCAGCATCTATTAGCTATTCTTCTTGATGCTCTCTGTCTTCCCACCCCCCACCCTCTGACAGGCCCCAGTGTATGTTGCTTTCCCCACGTGTACATGTTTTCTCATCATTCAGCTCCCACTTGTAAATGAGAACACGTGGTATTTTGTTTTTCTGTTCCTGCATTAGTTTGGTAAGGATAAAGGCCTCCAGCTCCATCCACATTCCTGCAAAGGACATGAACTCATTATTTTTATGGATGCATAGTATTCCATGGTATATATGGAAAATTTTCTTTATCCAGTTTATCATTGATGACATTTAGGTTGATTCCATGTCTTTGCTATTGCGAATAGTGCTTCAATGAACATACACATGCATGTATCTTTATAATAGAATGATTTCTGTTTCTTTAGGTATATGCTCAGTAATGGGACTGCTAGATGAAATGATAGTTCTGACTCTAGGTCTTTGAGGAATTGCCAGATTGTCTTCCACAATGGTTAAACTAATTTACACTCCCACCAACAGTGTAAAAGTGTTCATTTTTCTCCACAGACTTGCCAGCATCTGTTGTTTTCTGATTTTTTAAGAATCACCATTCTGACTAATGTGAGACGGTGTATCATTATGGTTTTGATTTGCATTTCCCTAATAACCAGTGATGTTGAGCTTTTTTTTAATATGTTCCTTGGCTGCATGTATATCTTCTTTTGAGAAGTGTGTGTTCATGGGCTTTGCCTACTTTTTAATGAGGTCTTTTCTTTTTCTTGTAAATTTGTTTATGCTCCTAATATACACTGGATATCAGACCTTTGTCAAATGGATAGATTGCAAAAACTTTCTCCAATTCTGTAGGTTGTTTATATACTTTGATGAGAGTTTCTTTGCTGTGCAGAAGCTCTTTAGTTTAACTAGATCCCATTTGTCAATTTTTGCTTTTGTTGCAATTCCTCTTGGTATCTTTGTCACAAAATCTTTGCCCATGCTTCTGTTTTGAATGGTATTGCCTAGGTCTCCTTTTAGAGTTTTTACAGTTCTGGGTTTTACATTTAAGTATTTAATCCATTTTGAGTTAATTTTTGTATATAGTGTAAGGAAGGAGTCCAGTTTCAATTTTCTGCACATAGTTAGCCAGTTCTCCCCGCACCATTTATTAAATAGAAAATCATTTGTCTGTTGTTTGTTCTTGTCAAATTCATTGAAAATCAGATGGTTGTAGGTGCGCAGTCTTATTTCTGGGTTCTCTGTTCTGTTCCATTGGTCTATGTGTCTGTTCTTGTACCAGTCCATGCTGTTTTGATTACCATATCCTTGCAGAATAGTTGGAAGTTGGGTAGTGTGATGCCTCCAGCTTTGGTCTTCTTGCTTAAAATTGCCTTGGCTATTTGGCTCTTTTTTGGCTCTATGTGAATTTTGGTTTCATGTGAATTTTTCCTAATTCTGTAAAAAAATGTCAATGGTAGTTTAATGGGAATAGCATTGAATTATAAATTGCTTTGAGCATTATGGTCACTTTAATGATATTGATTCTTCCTGTCCATAAGTATAGAATGGCTTGTCCACTATGATGAAGTAGGCTTCATCCCAGGAATGCAAAGTTTGTTCAACATAGGCAAATAAATAAATGTGATTCATCACATAAACAGAACTAAAGACAAAAATCATGTGATTATCTCAATAAATGTGGAAAAAGTCTTTGATAAAATTCAATATCCCTTCATGTTAAAAAGTCTCACTAAACTAGGTATTGAAGGAACATAACTCAAAATATTAGGAGCCATATATACGACACATCCACAGGCACTATCATACTGAATGGGCAAAAACCTGAATAATTCTCCTTGAAAACTAGCACAAGATTGCCCTCTCTCACCACTCCTATTCAACATAGTATTGTAAGTTTTTACTGAGGCAATCATGCAAAAGAAATAAGGAGTATTCAAATAGGAAAATAAAAATTCAAACTATCTTTGTTTGCAGATGATCTAATTCTATATCTAGTAGACCCTATTGTCTCAGCCCAAAAACTTCTTAAGCTGATAAGCCACTTCTGCCAACTCTCAGGATACAAAACCAATGTGCAAAACCCACTAGCATTCCTATACACCACTAACAGGCAGGCCATTGGAATGTTCATAGGAATCACATTGAATATATAGATTGCTTTGAATACTATAAACATTTTAACAATGTTAATTCTTCTAATTCATGAACATGGGATATCTTTCATTTATTTACATCGTCCTCAACCACTTATATCAGTGTTATATAATTTTCAGTGTACATGTCTTTGATCTTCTTGATTAAATTTATTTCTAAGTATTTTATTTTTGATACTATTGTAAAAGGGATTGTCTTCTTAATTTCTTTTTCAGATAGTTGTTAGTGTAGAGAAACACTATTAATTTTTGTTTGCCAATCTTGTTTCCTGCAACTTTTCTGAATTTATTTGTTTTAAAAGTTTTTTGGTAAGATTATGCCGTCTGCAAACAGAGGCAATTTTACTTCTTTTCTCATTTTTTGTCTTTTATTTCTTTCTCTTGCCTAAATACCTATATAATGAACAATATCTTACCTCCAAATAAGATAATTTTTGATATAATATAATCATTTTCTTCTCTTTTTCATTCACCAAACTAAACTGTCATACTTCATTGCAGTTTGAGAAATCAGTTCAGTGTGTCACAATCATTAAACGGTAACATACTAATTTAACAAATTTAGTTTGCAACACACATCAAAAAGGCAAGAATCATTTTATAAAACTTCCTTCATTTATATACACATACACATATGCAAAGTCACATTCACTATATAAACACTGAATATAGAAAAAATACAAAATATGTATCTTAAGGAATGTTCTGAATCACAGCTTTTAAAAAATGGGAAAGTCATTAATGAGATCAATGTTTCAATTCTGAATATTATTATATTAACAAGTATACCCTTTTTATAACTCTTGACTTTGTAGACAATATTATAGTACACTAATTTCCCATTTACATTGCTTTCATGTATATAATTATGTCATGTTTAATTAAATTTTACTTTTCCTGGGTATGGTCTGCAAGAGTCTTTCTGAAACATAATTTTTATGTAATAAGCTTTCTGGGATTTTGTATGAATGAGAAAAATCTTCATTGCATCTTCATTTTGAAATGAAAAATTTATATTTTATTATTATATGATTTGTTTACACCTTAAATATGTTACTCAAATTTTCTGTGTGTTTGCAAGGAGGTGGGTATGTGGCTCCAGTGGTATTATTAGCCAGTCCTATGTCAATATGATTTTGTTCTTTTGCTGTGTTTTTAAATACACCACCCACCTCCCCGCACTGGAAATTTTCAGATTGTTTTTAGTCTTAGGGAGAAAAATGAGCAAAATCCAAAAACTTTTCTCAAACTCATCTTTTGAACATGGCACTTAGCCTCCTCTATCCCAGGCTGCCAATTTTTTTCCAGTTCAGTTTGCAAATTTTATCTAGCTCTGTAGGAGTTCTGTACAGTTTTTATATCAGTTTTTCTGACTCATATATTTCCCTTTTATTTCTTCTGTTTCTCCTGAGATAAGATTTACAGGAGGGAATGAGCTTTCTGTGCTTGCTCACCATCTTGTCAACATGACCCATAGCTTACATAATTTTAATCCATCTATGCTTTTAGAGAGAATATATATATCCACCCTCTCAGATTTCTCAATGCTCAATCAACTCTCAGTGAAATTTGGCTCTTGATCTTTAAAATTAAACTGTTCTTATTTATCTCATCCCAAACATCCATGTTGCTAAAGTTAGTATGGTTCAACGTTTTTCATCTTCAATTTTGTAGCTATTATTTGTTCATGTGCATTGTCAACCATTTAATTATCAAATTTGACTTGGATTGAGTTCTGAAATTCTGTTTACTTTTGGTTCGTATTTTACACCCCTCAAACCTTCGTTTCTCCTCTCCTTAATGCTTATTCTTCTTTAGCCTTAGATATTGGTGTTTCCAGGGCTGCACATGACTTATGCACAAAATATATATAATGGAAACCTCTCTTTAACTCAGAAAAAATACTCTGCTGGGCTTCAGACCCACGTATCTATTTACTTACTAGGCCTTCCCATTAACATATCTCACAGACATTACTAATTCAACAGATCCAGTGCTAAAGTCATCATGGGCTTGCCAAACATCTATAGGCCCTATGTATTCTTTTTGGGAAAATGATGTTTTCATCACTTTAGTTTCATAAACCATAAAATGCAGAGTCTTCCTGATCTTTCCTTGTATCTATTTCTCAATTCATTCACTCCATTCATATTCAGTACAGCATCATCCTTTATTATGTCTTAATTTCTCGAGTCTTTATTTTTGCTCCGTTTTTGTAATCAATGTTCTAATTCTGGCTTGCAGTGATTTTTACTCAAACCATTATAATAGTCTTTATTCTTGCCTAATTACCTTTGAGTTCATTCTTCTTAAACATACTCTCCAACTTGACAATACAACGCTGACAACATAACTTCGCTACTCAAAAGGGCTAATAGCTCCAGGGTAAAAGTTAAAATCACTTGTGGTGTGTGAGTCATTCATAAAAGGCTTTTATCTACACAGTCCAGCTCATCATCACTTAATATTTATAGTCTAGCACCACTGGAATTTGACTTCTCAGATCTTACCATGAAATGACACTACTCCATGTTTTTTTTCATATAATGTTCCCTGATATTTTAAAAAATATGCTGTCTTTCTTTGTTCCTGCCTTGCCTATTTTTTCTTTAAATTTCACATCAAATAATATTTTACATTAAATATTCCTTGCCTCCAAGGTGTTATGGACTGTATGATTGTGTTCCCCGAAATTCATAGGTTGAAACCCTAATTCTCAATTGGCTGATATCCAGAAGTGGGAACAGGGGGAGGTAATTAAGTTTAGATAAAGTCATACAAGTAAACCTCTTTTAATGGTATTAGTATCCTTATAAAATGAGAGATTAGAGCTTGCTCTCTCTGATCTATGTATATGCAAGGATACAACAATAACATAGTCATCTGACAAGAGATAGGGATTTCACCAAGAACTTGACCATATTGGCACTCTGATTCAGGACTTCCAGTCTCCAGAACTGTGAAAAAAAGAAGTTTGTGTTTAAGCCACCCAGTTTATGATATTCTGCTGTAGTAGCCTGAACTGACAAAGACACCAGGGAGCTATGAATGTACTGCTCTAGTGTTCCACTACATTTTTTGCTTAAAAGAAAATATATTGCAATAGTCTTGTTTATTTATCTATTTATGTATCAACTACTTTAGGAGAAGGTTAATATAGGAACTACTGCATGGTATAGTTATTAAATTAAATTAATGAAATACAGTAAACACAACATGTTTTAGCTATTAATGTTGAAAGTTTTAGCTATTGACATTATTTAGCTACTGATATGATTATCTAGCTGATTTGCTATTCTTGAAACATGTCAGTGCTGAAAACAATACTATGCATCATCAGTAAACACACATTAAATTTATGAATACATTTAAAAACATGTGACATTTACATATCATGGCATTGGGGCTATACAATTCTGGTGCTAGTGAAAGAAGCATTTCTTTAATTACTTCTTGAAAAAATTGGATATCCCAGATATTGCTAGAACAAACACTGAAGAGCTAGTGATTACAGGGTGTCTAGCTTCTGGGCAAAAAAGAAATGGACACAAGGATATGGAATGGACCAATATAGAAAAATTGGCTTTATATTCCAATTGAACTCAAATGCAAGGCCTCCTGTAAAGGCTGTATTGGAAGACGTATGGTTTTGAAGTACTCAAAAGCCTTATCTCTTGCATGGCTATATCTGGGAATCAAAGGGGGTAGAAGAGGTTGTGACTGAGGATTCCCAAAATGATATTTTTCAGAATCATTTCATTCTGCTTAATTTTTCTCTACATGTTAACTTAGGAAAAAACAATGAATTTTGTTTGCCTGGAATTAATACTACTCACTTCTCTTTCTGGTGCCCAAGCTGGAGTGAAGTGGCATGATCTCTCCTCACTGCAACCTCCGCTTCCTGGGCTCAAGTGATTCTCTCACCTCAGCCTCCCGAATAGCTGAGATTACATGTACCTGACAACACACCGAGCTAAGTTTTGTATTTTTAGTAGAGATGGGGGTTTCACCAAGTTGACCAGGCTGATCTTGAACTCCTGACCTCAGGGGATCCGACAGCTTCCGTCTCCCAAAGTGCTGGGATTACAGGCATGAGCCACTGTCCCTGGCCTCAATTTTCTAAAATAAACTTTTAGTGGATTTTTATTAAACAGACATAAAATACGTTTGTAGCTTATGCTCTTTTTTAGAATTGCCTCCTGGGAAGAGAGAGAATGACTAACCAGAAATAAATGATGATGAAGACTCTAGAATTCATAGAATTTTAAAGTGTATTAGCATCCCGCTTTTATTACTGTTATCAAGGATTTATTCCAATAATTCTGATACAACAGAGATACATTATAATTAGTAATATGCAAAATTGATTTGTGAAAACCATGGAGATATAGCAGAAGTTAGAAAAAAATGTAATTCACAAGGCTCACAAGGTTTTGATGGAATTAACAATATAATGCCTAATAGAAGCTGTGGTTTTTCCATTCTCTCTAAAATCTCTAGAACCAAAGACAGCAGTGGTTTAAAAAATCAGTAATCACACTGGAAGACAATAAAATGAATTCTTATAGAAGAGAAAACTTTAAAATCTTGAGAGGCAGACAGCAGGTAGGGTCCAAACTAAATAGGAAAATCTCCGCTCCAGTGTTCATCAGAAAGTATTTCTGCAAAAGGATACCAGGGGAAAAAAGAGGTCTATCTCTGGTGAAAGGAGGATTCCAGTAGTAAAAGTAGATTTCAGTGTAAATTACAACAAAATTCATTGGGATATCATAAAAGGTGAAGTCACACCCTTGAAATATCTCTCAACACTCACACCTATGTGGTCTTAGGCTACTTGGAAATTGTGTCTGCCTCATGACAGGAGAAGCAGACAGGGAAAAGCGGGTCAGTGCACCAACTGCCAGGCCACAGCAAATAAATAAGAGGAACACGCCTATCTGAAAGAACAGGGGAAACAGCTTGCAGTTACGAACTGAGTGCCTGCACTCCCTACATTCATATGTTCAGATATGAATTCTAATGTGATGCTATTTGGCATTGGAGTCTTTGGGAGGTAATTAGTACAGAAGGTTGAAGCCTTAATGAATGGGATTGCCACCCTTATAATAGAGATGCCAGAGACATCTCTTTCCCTATTTTTTCCTTGTGAGGATGCAAAAAGTCTAGTCTGCAATGTGGATTCAACAGAACCCAACCATACTGCCACCCTCATCTCAGCTTCCAGCTTTCAGATTTTAAGAAATAAATTTCTGTTGTTTTTAAGTTACCCAGTCTATAATACTTCTTCCCACTAATCTTTTTTTATAAAGAGTACAGGCACCAGAATATAAGCAGCCCTACCTTCATAACTCCTTCTCACAAACATACCTTGGGCATGGCAATTCAGCATTTGATGTGATGAGCACTTTAGCTGTAAAGATGAATATACAGCCAGAAATTACCCAACATTTAAGGAACGCTCATGCTATGAAAAACAAAGAAACTCAATGTAAAAACATTTGTGTAAGGAAACATAGTAAATCGTGAAAATATAACAGATCTTAAATGAGAAAGTATATTGGGTTCATACAAGAGAATCCACATATGATTTTTAAAAATGACTTAAAATATGAGAATGAAACAGCAGAATTAAAAAGTCAGAAGAACCTATTAGAAATCTGTTAAATCATGAAGACAGACTAGAGATCTCTTCACAAAATACAGCATAAAAGAATAGGTAAAAATGTGTCGATGATATTCCAGGAGAAAATGAAGTGAAGGTTGAGAAGACGTATCCAACAAAATAAAAGAATACAATTTATCAAATGGATCAAAGAGATTAATCATCTTACAAGGCCTATCCAGCGTCCAGAACAATAAAACATGAACACATTCACACATAGATATACTTATTAAACTCATTGTAATATAACCCCAAACTACCAAAAGATATTTAAATTGTTAAAAATTTCTAGAGAGAGAGAGGGGCAGATTTTTTTTAAATCATACAAATGAATGAGAGGTAGTTTCCTATTAGGCTTCTGTTATGGATTAAATGTTTGCATGCTCCCAAAATTCCTATGTTGAAGTCTAAAGCTGAAACTCCAGATCTGATGGAATTTGAAAGTAGGGCTTTTTGAAGATAATTTAGTTTAGATGAAATCATGAGAGTGAGGCTCCCATGAAGGGATGGATTCGTGTCCTTTTAAGAAGAGAAAGGGAGACCGCAGCTCTCTCTCCACCATGTGAGGACCCAATAAGAAGTCAACTGTACACAAGCCAGGGAGAGCAACCTCACGAGAGCCCCACAATGCTGGCACATATATCAGACTTCAAGCCTCAGGAACTGTAAGAATATACATTTCTGCTGTTCAAGCCACTTGTCTATGGCATTTTGTTATAGCAAGCCGAGCAGAAGAAGACACCTTCTTATCCACAATATTCTTATCATGAAGTCAACAGAGCAACAGATTTAAATTTTTGAAAGAAAACAACTTTAAGTGAAATGATAACATCTACAAAGTTAGTAAAATTAAGACATTTCAAACGTGTAAGGATTTCAAAAGTTTACACCAAACAGATTGTATTTCAAAATATTATTAAAGATAGATAGTGGGTATGATTGCACAACACTGTGAATGTTATTAATGCTGCCAAATCATACGGTTAAAACAGGTTACCATAGAAGACGTTGTTATATATATTTTAACCAAATATAAAGTGTTGTTAATAGATTCCTTCTAACAAGACAAAAATATGAAACTAGGAAGCAAGGAATGAAATTACCAATGGTGAAAAATTTTTGTAAAGATAATTAAACACACTAGTCTCAGGGTATATAGAGTAACACAGCAAAAATCTTAAGAAAGATTAGAGAATTATTCCATAATTCAAACCTATATGTAATAAACGCTTCACCTCCTAAAACACACAGTAAACACTGTTTTCAAGCAGATCAAACACATAGACGTGATCATGTACTAAACTACAAAGAAAACTACAATACTTCAAAACTGATATTATGCTATGTTCAATGACTCATGCAGTATATCTGGAGATCAATAATTAAAAATAGCTAGATCTACATATACCTGGAAATTAACACAAATATATGCATATGTTTATAAGAAGAGATAAGATACCAGAGATCTTTCATATATATATATATATATATATATATGTGTGTGTGTGTCTGTGTGTGTGTATGTATATATATGTGTGTGTGTGTGTATGTATCTGTGTATAAATATATACATATGTCAATGTATGTATATATATGTATACATATATATCTACATATATACATATACATATGTATAAATATATACATACATATACATATATGTGTGTGTGTATGTATGTGTGTATATATCTGTATATATACACACATACATATGTATAAACATATACATGTATATACACACACACATACATATACACAAACACCAAATAAACACATGAAATTCTAAATAATTTTTGCTTTAAAGAAAGAAAATTGGACATCGTATTTACTCTTTTAAAAAAGCTTTCTTTGCAAGCAAATAAAATTAAAGAAAATTTGTAGCCTTCTGCTATCAATTAACAAAATTGTCTCAAAATAGAAAACCTGAACAGACAAACTACAGGATACATTAAAATAGCAATAAAAAAAATCTACCTCCTAACACTAAATAGACAGATGTTTCAAGTGATATCAAGCTCTCAAGGAACAAATAATTCCTACCTTATAAAAACTGTTTAGAACACAGGAAAAAGGTGGGACACTCTCCAAGTCATTTTGCAAGGGATACATAAGGACAACTTTACTGTTGTTTTGGAACTTCCACAGAGACCAAGAAGCTGGAGAACAATAGTTGCCAGACCATTGCTGCAGAACACACTGGGATATTGTGAACACTCAAAGTTTTAGCTTATCACCCAAATTAAAATTGCAGTTGGGTACATTGATCAGAAGTGTGCCCTAGTGAGAATTCCACCAGAGAGTTGGTATACTGTGAATCCCCACCCCTTTCCCAAGGAAGAAGGGCTTCAGAAGCCTGATGTGGGCACCCAGAAGATTAGAGCACTTAGGAGACTGGAACTTGCTTCCAGAAATTAATGAGGCAACCATTCATGAGTTTCTCTGTGAGTTGAACAAATACAGGCATAGAAATGAAGCCTTAACCAGCCTGAAATTTATCCCTGTCAAGGACATCTGGAGGGGTAAAGTACCTACAAGAGAAAGAGTCTGTATGGGAGGGATTGATGGAAGCCAGGGACTGTCGGGTCATAAGAAGCCAGCCAGAAGGGGCATCTTCTGCATCAGAAAACAACTGTGTGACATTTTGAATAGCACAAATTTCCAAGAGTCAACAAAAGCATTGCACAAGAGAAAAAGCCAGAAATCAAGCATCTATCACACAGATGGCCTCGATACCAGATGACAATGAGCCAAAGAGCCTCGTAAGACTTTGTTCTTTTCCTCTAATGCTACTACTCCCTAATCCTAACCCTGGAGGGACCCCAAAGTGAGGCCAAGAGTAGACAGAACAGATAGAACAAAGAAAACATCAGGAGAAACTGGCCACTTTCCCCCTTTTTGGGTATCAAACAATGGAGTGTAGCTTTGATATAAGGCTGAACCGAAAAACAAGAGGCTATCTACTACTACATGAAAGAAACTTGCTAACTATGGGCCCTGCAAAACAATCACTCCTGAACCGTTTTGTAATTCTACCCCTGCTGACTCCTTCATTATACCAGGGACACTCCAACTCCTGATAGCCAAACAGTCAGAATAACACAAATTCTTAAAAATTTTTGGACTCCATGTTTGGGTCCCTTTCCATGAACACTCCCTTTGTGGAAGCCATCTTTCTCTCTCCTGGATTTCCCCTCTGGGATCCCCTTCCAAACTCTCATGGAAGCCTGTCTTCCCCTCTGAAACTCCATCTCTCTCTCTATACCCTTCCACTCATTGTGGAAGCTGCTTTTCTCTCCTGGATTCCATCTTTCTGGATTCTCTCACTGAGTGCGAGACTTAGCTGTTTCTTTCTCTCTCCTTCTCCTGTTTCTCTCTCTCTTTAAATAAATCACTTTCTACAAAATTTAAAAAAAGAAAAAAATTTTAAATTCTTAAAAAAATTAAGAATCTCATAAATAAAATTATAATAAATCAAATGATAAAAGAATTGCTTATAGTGGCAAATTAAGAACCATCCCCAGTAATAAAAAAAGTTTCAACAGCAAAGAACACATGAATATTTTCCACATACGCACATGCATTTTACCTATCTACTTGCATTCTACATGAATTACACTTAAGAATGTAATTTTCTGTATCGATAAGCCAAAGGAGAAAATATGATCTCAGTACATGCCAAGTCTTAGCTACAGGTAAGCAGTTGTGATGAAACTAAATACAAATGACTTCTTAGAAATTACACAATTAAGGGAAACATCCTTAATAGGAGACATCTTGCTCATTAGTATACCTTAAAACTATATTATCAATATAAGAAATAAGACATTGTTGAATTTACCCAAGCAACAGTACAATATATTACTGGAGGTTATAACCACACAATAAACCAAAAACATAGTAAGTCTAAAAGCTACTGTACAAAATATAGAAAGGTATCCAAAAATTTCAAGAAAATCCAAGCAAGCCAATAAAATGGATTATGTCTATGAATACACAATTTATAGAAAAATATGTAAAGATGGCTAGGGATCTAAGAAAACAAATTAACGTTAGGAGTAACTTGATTAATGCAAATAAAAATAAATAATAATAAGTTTAAATTGTAGAGTTTGAAGAGGTCTGCATTCTGACCCTCTGCAGAATTTCCTAAATAATAATAATGAAAATGTCCATGATCTCAAAGCCAGCAATTCAACGGAATAGCCACTATAACACATGTATAAAATACCCAGAATATATACGTGTATATTTATATATATGTGTCTATGTCTATGTGGTCTATGTGTATGTGTGTGCGTGTGTGTGTGTGTGTGTGTGTGTGTGTGTGTATTACGAAGCTCTTTCGCTCGTTATCATCTGGTATC
>PVKP010008480.1:0-26912 GCA_004027715.1 Plecturocebus donacophilus | reverse complement strand
TGTAGGTTGAAATAAAAAAATCTATTTCTGTGATAGTGAAATATCTAAGTTAACTGCAATATAGTCATGCTGTATGAAGTTCCATAATCCAATTATAAATAGACAAATTGATATTAATTATATGTTAAGGGAAGTATTTTATGCATATACTTCAAAACTATTTAAATAAAAAGTTACCCAATTATATGATTTTATAAGGACATATATATACATATATATGAAAACACATTTACAAAAACATCTGAAAGGAGATGATAGAGCAAACTGTTGACAGGTGTTTCCTGTAGGAGGGGACTGGGACTTTAGTAGTGCAGAGATGGTGGTCAAAGTGAGGTTTAGCCTGTCTACTATGCTGTAACTTTGTACAACAGTTAATTTATCACATGATGTTTATAGTTGGACAAAGGAGAAAGATTATATTATCATCTTGATAGATTCATTTGATTTGATTTTCTTTCTCCTTCTTTATATCCTGTGATTAAAACTTCTACTATATGTGCATTGCATTTGTAGACCAACTGATATCCCCATGGAGGAACAAAAATATACTTATGCTTTTCAATGCTTGTTTATGTGAAAATGCAAGAATACATTTTCATTTTCCAGAGAAGTGATCATCTGGGCAAATTTCATGGCACTTGGCTGTAGTTATTTTTGACAATGAGTCAGCTAACAGAGCTAAACATGTTTTTCCTTTAAATATACTTGTAATATACATATATGTAGATGTATAAATACTATATAAGATTATATAATATTGCATATTATAAATAAATGTGTAAAATAAATATACCACTTCCAACTACTTAAATTTGCCTAAAATATTTAAAAACTAAGATTTATTTAGAACTGAAGTAATGGAGTAAAGAAATAATGTTGCCCTTTCTCTTCAGCTTTGGGCTCTTTCCACCCCTGACACTCCTCACCAGCTCTATCTTGTATCCTAGCAGAGAAAAAGTAATCATTTCCCAATGTTAGCAGTCAGCTGCAGCAGCAAACATGGAGTAGCATGCTCTTCTGTGCTTCAGGAAAGGGGTGCCACCATCTCTTAATTTATGAAGAAGAAATTAAGAAGTAGCATACAAGGTTTGCATGGGCAGAGTCGATTAACATTTTGCCCTTTAAATATTAACTTTGAGTAATATTTGACAGGAATAGAATTCAGCAATTTTTACATTGAAGAGATGATCATTCTGGTGTTTAATAGTTTAAAGTGGTAATAATTATAAGATTTAGATTAGGACTAAAATAAGCCAAAACCCTAGCTCTTACACAAGTCAAATATGAACATATTACCACAAATATAGGGTCAGCAATTATCTAATAAATTGAACTTAATCCTGCATTCACTGGAATGACATATTAATGTATATTAATCTGTTTTCATGATGCTGATAAAGACATACCCAAGACTGGGCAATTTACAAAAGAAAGAGGTTTGATGGATTCATGATCCATGTGGCATTTCAGAATATGAAAGCCATGTCTCACATGGTGGCAGACAAGAGAAGAGAACTTGTGCAGGGAAACTCCCCTTTATGAAGCCATCAGATCTCACTAACACGAGAATAGCATAGGAAAGACCCACCCCCATAATTCAATTACCTGCTACTGAGTCCCTCCCACCACATGTGGGAATTACAGGAGTTACAGTTCAAGATGAGATTTGGGTGGGGACATAGCCAAACCGTATCATAATGTAAACCTCATCTTCATGTGTGTACAAATGAAAGACACATCCTACCTGTCTGATAAGTGGTGAGATCAAAGAGATTACTTAGTGAAATAGCATGGTTTATGAAGCATCTCAAGCACTTGGTTTCTTGGGGTAGAAAGCAAAGGTGGGAAGGGATTGATGAGGATTCTGAAGCTGTAGGAAGAGCCAAATCAAGACTTGTGAGCCGTGTCAAGAATCTTGAGTTTTTTATTTTTTCTTTTCATTTTCCTTTTTATTGTCTGGTCTTTTTTTTATTGTACTTTAGGTTCTGGGGTACATGTGCAGATCATGCAGGATTGTTGCATAGGTACACACATGGCAATATAGTTTGCTGCCTCCATCCCCCCATCACCTACGTCTGGCATTTCTCCCCATGTTATTCCTCCCTGAATATTGAGTTTTATACTGAGATCATCAGTCTTTAGACAAAAAGGCGGGTAGGTTCATGAAGGTTTTCCCAGCAGAGATAGTTTTATGAGACTCAATTTCTAGATCTTCACTTTACAGCTCCTTTCCACACAGTCTCTTCAGCTGCATAAGAGTGCCCATATTCCTGTTAGTCTTTTCTTATTTCACACACACACAAAAGCACTGCCCTTAACTGCAGAATAAAAAGATTAAAGTTTTGCAGAAACTCCTTTAATGATTCATGGATATATCTCAAACTTATTAGTCTCCTTGCTTTCCTCTGCATTTAACATATAAATATCAAGAGTGTTAGAATGTTCTGAATTCAAAAGGGCTAATGCATTAGAAGATACTGAACCTGACCCAAACCTACCTAACCTTCTTCCTAGCATGACCGAATTTCTCATGTTACAGGAAATAAAACCCAAGGATGAAAAATTTACATGATTATATAAGGTTGGGTGTGTATTATTCAATAATATATTTAAAATCTATTTTATCAAAGTATAAAATATTTATCTCAATTACAGTAAATCTTCATTTCACTTTACAAAATACATATAATATTCTTATTTCTTATTAACCAAAAATAAACTTCTAAAATTACGATCAAATGTTTATAAATGTGAACAATTTCTTGAGAGTGAATGAAAACAAAACATGTTGAAGTTTCCTGCTGTGGTCTTCAAGAAGAATCATAAGACAGGAGCAAGGTGTGGGTAGGAAGGTAAATATGCTAATTGCAGTTAACTTTGGAGAGCCATAAGATAGAAAGAAAATGTCAGAGGGAGTTTTATTCTGATAATCAAGCATTTAAAAAGCACCAGAACATCTTAAGAGCAGAACAGACTGCTGCCTCTATGCCTTCTCCATAAGGATACCCTTCAGTTAGTTGATGTAGAAGAGTATGTTTTGAGCCTCTGGTGTGATTGTGGCCAATCAGTGTCTTTTCCTAGGAGAAGGTAATATAAATAAAAGTCTAGTGTCCTTAATTATTCTTCTTAACTTGAAGTATATCAACTTTGGAAGGTCTCTGGGAAACTTAATTTTTTATCCAATGTTTTTATAGGAAAGAATATTCGTCTTCTGGCAAAGTGAGCCCATTATTCCAAAGATGAAAAAAAAAAATGTTCCTGATGAAAAATAGGTCAAGAACCCCTGCCAGAGACTCTTAATTGCTTCATGAAGAAAATCAACCTTCCTATTACTCCTGGCCTAATCTCTTTGTTTTTCTTCCTGTCCTCATCTTTCCTTTTCTTCCCTCCTCTGCCCTCCCCACCATAGTTGTAGCTGGAATCAGTCTGTGAATCATGTAACAGACAATGCTGACTGATTCCCTGCAATTTCACATTCTGAGAATATTGCCCTCCATTATTCCTCTTCAGAGCATTCTACATACCTGGAATAGACATACCTGGAATAGACATACCTGGAATAGACATGGGGTGTGTCTAGTCATGTAATGCTTGCATTGTGATATTGCTGCAAAGTAAGATCTCTAGCAGAAAGTGTTGAATTGTACAAATGGAGAAGCCACAGCAGTCCTTCAGTAGATTAGGAAAGCTATTGGACTTCCTCTTACACCTTGCAAGGTACATCTTTAAGAAACTTCAAAACACAAAATACCCAAAAACCTTTAAAAGTGGCATTTTTGAACCACACTTGTCTGAACAAAAAATAAAGAAGGCTTGTTTCAAAACAAATTGGGAAATACTTCTCTAACTAATATTCTCTAACAGAAAAATTGAATGAACTTTTGTTTTAACTGGAACAACAAATGTGAAATAGTCCGTGGGCAACTGAAAGAAAAATAGAATACTAGGCACCTCTTGTTTTGAGGAAGTAAACCTGGGCATGATGAGGACATGCCTGCTTTAGGAAACCAATGATGAATAGGAACATTTAGTTTACATATCTTTTTTTTGTTGTTGTTGTTGTGAATGTTTCTGCTTTCTCAAATAATTTTTATAGATCATTAGATACCTTTCGTTGTCATTTCTGAAGAAATGTGTAATTAAATAAAATACAGGTGTACATACTCTGCTGCTTCGTTTTATAAGTGTATATTTCTGCTAAAAATACATATTTACTTGAATGGTAAAGTCACCTTGAGTAGCCCAGTAAAGGAGATCAAAATGGATGTTTTTGCATCGAGTAAAGCATTATCCCAAATCAGGTTAAAAACGATACCCTGGAGTCGCTGACTGACTTACCTGCCTTTTCTCTTGATATCATGTTATGCAAGTAAAATAAGACTTTCTAGTCATAATAGCACATTTAAAATGCAATTTCACAGTCACTGTGTAAATCAAAAGCAAACTTCTGATTCAAAATCAGAATCAGAAAAACTTACTTAGAGCTTAGACAAATCTACAAAAGAGCTTTCCTGGTATGCTTAAATATTTTATTAATAAATATGTTCATTTCTTTGCACTTTGAGTGTCAAAGAAAAATAAAAGAATCTATATAGCAGTACTTACTGAACAAATGTAGACCCTTATAAAGTCATGCACTTTGGTACTTAGTGAAAGGTCCTAAAATACAATAAATGTCATGGTGAGCAAATTATTACTTCTGGTAACAATACTACAAGAGAAAAAAATAAGCCACTAAAATATTATCTTATTCTGTGGGTGCTGTATTACCAAGTAGTTAACGGCAATGTTAATGCAAAATATCAATGTAAATTGTCAAGATTTTAAGGTAGTATTTTAATATGATACATACAAGGCTTATATTTGTAATATACAATACTGCACTGTCAATTAAAAGACTTATTTTAAAAGAAGATAATTCTGAATTATATTTTTGTCTCTATGCTGCGACAGCCTAAACTGAATATGTTTTTTGTTTTTCATTCTAAAAATGAGACTTACATCAGTTCATCTAAGGAGAAAAGAATGGGAATGGGACGTATCACAGGGAGGTTAGGATTATATTATAGTCCAAATTAAATACCCAATTTACCTCTAATGTGAGCCATGGGTTTCTAGCTGCACAGAGATAGAATTTAGCTAAAGCAGATGCTAATTTCCCTGCTCTGTTCCTGGAATGCTAGACAGAACATTTAGCACTACATCAGGCAATACTCCCATAAAGCTAATAGATTTAGCAGAATTGAAAGGTAACATGACCCCTGGAAATGAAAGCTTGCTGGCAAAGTAGAAATACCATAACCCTGGGATTTCTCCGTCTTGGTTTCATAGCCAACTCACAGGACTTTGGAGCTGCAGTGGACCACCTGGTCAGACACAGGTTTTGCAGAGTACAAATCCAGGACTCATAAGCTTTATCATTTGATTAGGCTCAAGGAGTAGTCTGTGGGACTACAGATAACTGAGTGAAAGGAGGATAGCTGAGAGTGGTGACCACTAAAAATTCCGGTAAATGGGAAAAAAAATGCTGCAGCTGATAATTTTCTCATTTGTTTATAGAATTTCTCCCTTTTTCTCTCTTCTTGTTTCTCCTAGGAAATGTCTAATTAAATGCAATACTACTGTGTATCATCTGCCGCTACTTTGTGTATTCATAAATACATTTCTGTTTAAAATTCACATTTTGGTTGAATTACAAAATTGTACTGAATAACTCAATAAATGAGATCAAAATGGACATTTTTGCTTTAGGAAAATCGTCATTTGAAATCAAATAGACTATCTTAGGAAGGTCACAGGGGAAGATGGATTAGAGCTATTCAACTCTACCAGTCTTCGTATAGATGCAAACCAGGTCACTGCAGTTAATAACCAGACGTCATTAAGAACAACATAAAAATATGCTCTACATCTAACTTTACAATTTAGAAAATAAATTTAATAAAACCTACATAGTTTCTTAAGAATTAATGTGTACATCAATATATTATTATTATTGTAATATTTGACCATAAAGACCAAAGAGATGCTATTTTTTTGAGACTCTGTCTTAATGTCTGCATATATAGAGAGAAACAGGAGGACGTTGTTAACCGCAGAAAAATAGTTGGGAGATCCATTAGATTTACAGATTAAAATATGGCAAACCAAAACACCATCTAAGTCAAGATTTTAGCGAACAAATTTCTGATAGCCTCAAAAAAAGACTTTCCTTAGACCTTCCCTTCTGTAAAAGCAGAAGTTATTTTTGTCAGCGTTTAGGTAGTGCAACATCCAGTTGCAACTAAATTTTTTCTTTACTTGTCTCAATAGCTTAGTGAACTTCAGTTTGGTACATTTTTAGTCATATGGGTTTAGGTTATTTGGCAACTGAGCACTTAACTAATAATTTCAATTATTTTAAAAAATCAACTGTATTTTATGACCAAACATCTGACACTTTGTTGGTAAATACTGGAGTGTGTGATTTAATGAGATCGATTATCTGAATCTGCTTCTCTAATGCCAATTTCGAGATGACAATTTGTTTTATTTAAAAAGCCTCTGTGTTATTCACATAGATATTAAAATTTGTGGCTATGCTTATGATATTTCTTCTGATAAATATCTAACATTACGGCAGTTCATGATTATGATATGCCTATGAGTAAATATAATATATATGTATATACATGTATTTTGTCATCATGTATAAAGGAAGAGGATATTAGTAATAAAAAAGTGTGCTATAATAAAATATTAGCATAATAATTAGAACATGGACATTAGATATGGTTACAATTACTAATGATTATTCTCTAATTTTTTTAATGTTTTAAATATATTACTAACTGTACCTTAAACAGGATACACAAATTGTAGGTAGCTTAATATTGAAATGCAGAAATAAATGCACACACATACACATGAAATATATCTTTTTAAAATCTAAATATATTTTATCTAAAAATAGTAACAAGACAAAATATTATATAAGCTCAATCATTATTTATACTTCACTTGTATACTGTTTATGAGATTTTATTTTAAGGAACTTAGTACCAGGAGTTTTTGTGTTAAAATTAGTAGGATTAAAGCAGAAAGTTTTGTTGGTTATGGTTTATATCATAAAGGTCAGGAGGGATGGAGACTTTACTAGTCTCCATTGTGCAGAGCTGGCAAGATTATTAAATAAAAAATTAAAACATTTTTCAAATACTACATTTACATGTTAAAACCATCCAAAGAATATTTAATTTATGCTCCATTAAGGTATGTGGTTTTATTTGGCAATCTATTACATTATTGAGACCAATTCTAATAGCAGCTGCCATTTATAATACCTGGGAGATACTAAGCAGTTTATTAAAGTGCTTATTTTCACTAATAGGAAATCTGATCACTAGCTAGCTCCTTTTCTATCTAGTGTTATTATGAGGGTGAAAATGCATTTTCTCTAGATTAGATCTGGGGGAAATTTATCTTGGTAGTAGATGTAGATTTACCCTTATTGTTTTAATATATCAAAAGTATAGGCTTTTAAAAAGTTGCTTAATAAAAGCATCTGCAGAAAGTGCAAAAACGAACATGGATCCTACCAGGAATACTTTCCTAGGAGAATGAAGTGAAATAATGTACCCATTCCCATCCCTACTCCCCAATCTCTTATTTACTTGTCTTTTTTTTTTCTCATAAGCACAAACATTGAAATTGAAAAATATAGGTGTCTTCAGAAATCTAGGTTTCTATATCAAGTTTCTTCTGCATGGCTTGTTTCGTTATTATTGAGCATAACACCAAGCTCAAGGGAAATCTGACTTTAGTTTTCTTTGCAAAGGGGTATAAGTAGAGGCTTGAACAAAACAAATCAGTAGGATCTTCTTTTTTACTACCATTGGAATCAAATGTCCTTAGATACTAAATAAACTTCTAATTAAGGCAGTGTATTCCAGAATACTAAGCCATACCATAACTTACTCTTACCTAAGGTTAGATATCATATCCCTTCAAATGAATCTTCATACTGTACAAGATTACTTAAATCTATCATCTATTGTGGCTAATAATAATAAATAGTAATAATGTTTTCATTCATTGCATGTTTTCTATATGCAAAGTGTTATGTCAGGTACTTTACTTGCAATCTATTATCTTAGACAACAGCTCTTGAGGTTTATTGTAATCACCGCCAACTGCAATTTCATCCTTATGCTGATTTCTCAGTCTCTTTTCCCTCCGTGTTTTGTAACTATTTCATTTCTCTATCCTCAAGGGCTCAAAAATAAAATCTGTTCTTTGATTTCCCCACAGTATAATTTACCAAGATCACTATTTACAATCTACTTTTAATCCTATTCTGGAGATAACAGAGGTTATATTGCTATACATTACAACAAAGTATGGGCATGTAATTTAAAATATTCTGGCTTTTTCAGTCCTCACCCATTCCTGCTCAAGCACATTTTACTACTCCTCCCTTCCTGTCTGCTCTTCTTTTGGATTATTTTTTGCCTCTTCCATTTTTTTGTCCCCTGGTCTTCTCATTCCTGGTTCAACTGATATCACTGGGCTTGATGTGTGTCCAGTAGTTCAAAAGTCCTTATAAATTTGTGTAGAACATTTCACCTTTGTCTGTAACAATTTATACACACACGCACGCATGCACACATCCTGAACTGTATATTTTAAATTATTAAACACACACAAATGCACACACACAGTTTCACTGCTATACTCAGAAAAATAAGTGTATTTAAATTGCAATTCGAGTGCTTAGTCATAAGACAAGCTTGATCTATATCCACTGCAAAATAAATCCATTTCCACATAAGCAGCCTAGTTAAGTTGGCCCCTGTTCATTATAGCTCAAACATTCAGGAGAAAATATGGTCCACAGGGAGAGTGATCAGGTTTGCTATTGCAGCATAATGTGCTTTCTGAAGAGTGGGCTGTCTGTACCTCCCCATCCTGCCTGGATCTCACATAGTGCTACAGACTTGGGCAGAGTACCTAAAGGTTGGGAAAGAATTTCCCCCTACTAGGAGATCTGCAATGACTTAACTGCTTATATTCCCCTAGTTTCCAGCTGGAAATTGAGATGTTGTGAACTGCATCAAGTCATCAAGCCTGGGGGTGATTTGGACTGAAGTACAGCTTTCACTCTTCAGGCCATGGATCCTGTGTGTGTGAACCTGAAGCCACCTGGAATAGGTTCCAGTTCTAATTCCCATAGAAGCTCTCTGGAGTTAATCTATACCCCTGAATGTTTGCTGATCGTATAGCTGTATGTGTTTTCTGCTGGATTATATAATTCTAGTTTCCTCTCTTAGTTTTTAATTGGGAGAGGGCAAGGGAAACACTCCTCATGTCCTTTTGAGGTTCCCATATGTTCAAATACTTTTTATGTTGTAGACACTAAAGTTGATTAACCATAACAACTATAAAGGGAAACCTAGCTCTTATCCCAGTCTCTCCCTCTCAAATCTTCTGTATCCCATATATTTTAGGAAGCCACTGGAAAGTGTCCCACAAATGCTCATGAGCAAGCTCACCAGGTGCTGCAGTTGTGGAGCTGAAAGCCACTCATTGGAGAAGACTTTCCTCTGCAGGAGTATTACAGCATATTACGCTTTGCTGCTCTGCAAATTTCCGGGTGATTAACAGGCATTTCGGGGCTCAAGATCACACATCAGCTTCTTCTCACACAAAATATTCCATAAATTGATGTACCTTTTTAAAATTAAATTCTGAGGCATGATCTGGAGTTATGCTGAGATGGTAAAACCATGTTCTCTCTAAATTCTATCTAAAGAGTCCACAAGAAATAAAATAAATGTTTCCTCTGATGACAGTCTACTGTGAGCAAAATGATACAGAACAATGGTTCTCAACTTTGGTTATGCATTAGAATCACCTGGGAGTTTTTTTAAAATTTTTGATACTCAGTTCTTATCCCAGGAAAACTAAATCAAAGGCTTTGGGGGTGGAGCCAGGGCATAGATACTTTTTCCCAAGTGACTGTAACGCGAGTGGTTCAACATCTTGGCTTCCCAAGTGAAGCTAAGATTTAGAGCCCCTGATAAATATACCCTTTTATTTGCAATACAACCAAGGAAATTTTGATAAACACAATTTAATATCAGCATGGAAAGGACATGCAGTCATGTTTCTCTTAACGATGATGATATGTTCTGAGAAATATATCTTTAAGTGATTTGTCATTGTGGGAACATCACACAGTGTACTTACACAAGCCTGGGTATAGTACACACATCCAGGCTTTATGGTGCAGCTTGTCACTCCTGGGCTACAAAACCGTATGCCTGTTACTCTAGCGAATACCATAGGTAACCGTGACAGAATGGTAAGTATTTGTGTATCTAAATATAACTAAGCATTGAAAATTTACAGTAAAATATGCTATAAAAGATACAAAATGGTATACCTGTATAGGTCACTTATAATGAATGGGGCTTACAGAACTGAAAGTTGTTTGGATGAGTCAATGAGTGAGTGGTAAGTGAATGTGAGGCCTAAGACATTGCTGTATACGACTCAAGGCTTAATAAACACTGTTCATTAGGCTACATCAAACTTACTTTAAAATGTTCTTTCTTCAAAAATAAATTTATGTTCATTTACCATAACATTTTTTTCTTTATTAATTTTGTCCCCCTTTTTTTTTTTTTTTTTTTGAGATGGAGTCTCACTCTGTAGCCCAGGCCTGAGTGCAGTGGTGTGATCTCAGCTCACAGCAATCTCCACCTCCTGGGTCCCAGTTCAAGCAATTCTCCTGACTCAGCCTCCCAAGTAGCAGGGATTACAGGCATGCGCCACCATGCCCAGCTAATTTTTGTATTTTTAGTGGAGATGGAGTTCACCTTGTTGAACCAGTCTGGTCTTGAACTCCTGACCTCATGATTGGGCCACCTTGGCCTCCTAAAGTGCTGGGATTACAGGTGTGTGCCACCGTGCCCGACCACTTTCTTACTTTTAACTTTTGGACTGTTTTGTAATAACAACTTAAAGTACAAACACATCATACAGCTGTACAAAAAATTTTTCTTTCTTTTTATCCTTATTCTATAAGCTTTTCTAATTAAATTTTTTATACTTTATGGTTAAAAACTTAGACACAAACCCACACATTAGCCTCAGCCTTCACAGGGTCTGGATCAGTGTCATTGTCTTGAGCCTCCACATCTTGTCCCATTGGGAGGTCCTCTGGGGCAATGACATGCTTGGAGCTGTCATCTCTTACGATAACAAGGGCTTCTTCTGGAATATCTTCTGAAAGACCTGCCTGAGGCTGTTTTACAGTTGATTTCTTTAACACAGGGAGGGGAGCACTACATACTGGGGTCTGTTGGGGGGAAATAGGGGAGGGACAGTCGGGGGATGGGGAGTTGGGGAGAGACAGCATGGGGAGAAAACAAATCACATTGCCACATGTGTACCTATGCAACAATATTGCATGTTCTTCACATGTACCTCAGAACCTAAAATGCAATAAAAAAGTAAAATTAAAAAAAAATAAGTAGAACAAGTACACTCAAAAATAATTAAAGGTATAGCAAATATATATACCAGTAACATAGTTCTTTATCATCCTTAGGAAGCCTTATGTACTGTCTGTAATTGTACCCAGTTTACTTTTATATGAACAAAAGTGCATAGGTTTGTTTATGCCACCATCATGACAAACACATGACACAACAAACACACGAGTAACACATTGCATAGTGACTTTATGACTATGACACCACCAGACAACAGGAAATATTTAGTTCATTACAATCTTATGGACATCGTTGGATATGTGGTCCATGGTTGATTGAAACATCTTGATATTACCATATATTACCCTTCTGATACATAGCTGTAAATTACCCTTCTGATGCAATTGATGAAAAACTGAATTTTAATGAATCACTAAAGCTTAACCCTTAAATTTAGGTAAAAATACTATGTAAGAAAACCTAACAGTCTCAAATATTTATTTACTCTTATTTAATTTGATGCCATTATTAAAGAGAGTCGTGATATATGTACAAGATATATTTTTATAAGAAAGAGATCTTAACTCTTCATAGAGCTCAGTTTCCTGCTGTTTGTTTCCCACTTAATGTCATAATCTTCTGTGACATCACAATTAATTCCTGCAGAGATTATTATAGTTGCACTGAGAGGATTATGATTTCAGGAAAGTGATAAACAGCAGGGACAGAATAAGATCTTTTTTTTTTTTTTTTTCCCAAGGATTATTAGCTTGGTAAAAGGGAAAGCAGGAAAAAAAAAGAAAAAAGAAAAAGAAAAACATGCCTGCAGATATTATAAAACAAGATAAAACTGTAGATTTGTTTCTTTTGTGAAAGGCCATTGACTCTTTAAATAGTTTTTTGTTCATTGCACTAGCTTAATTACTTACTTAAACAGCGAATGTTTTGTCAGCTCAATCAAATATTTTATTAGTATTGCTTACTATTAAGATTCCAAATGCAACTTGTGATTTAGATTTACCAGCATTATTATTGTAGTTATTGACTACCTGTGAATGTTTAGCACTACAAATACCTTCAACATTAAAACAGAGATAAACTACATTTGGCCTTCATGAAATGTATTGTCATTAAGTCTATCAAGAAGTATGTTTTAAGGCAAGTAATTTTTTTTGTTTGCATGAACTGTATCATTTTGAATAGGGTTTTGCTTTTGAATGAAATATCAATCAGTATTTTTTTTTTTTTTGAGGCTCAGTCTCGCTCTGTTGCCCAGGCTGTAGTGCAGTGGTGTAATCTTCACCCACTGCAACCTCCGCCTCCCGGGTTCAAGCGATTCTCCTGCCTCAGCCTCCCTAGTAGCTGGGACTACAGGTGTGTGCCATGAAGCCCAGCTAATGTTTTGTATTTTTAGTAGAGATGGGGTTTCACAGTGTTAGCCACGATGGTCTCCATCTCCTGACCTTGTGATTCTCCCACCTCAGCCTCCCAAGTGCTGGGGTTACAGGAGTGAGCCACTGTGCCTGACCACATTAATCAGTATTCTTAATTCTATGGAAAGATATCCAAAGGGCCATGTACTAAAGACATGCATCTACACTTTCTTCTAAACATTCATTATATTACTTGACTCCCAAATCGATCTTGGTATTATCTCTTTACATATATAGAAAGTTAATATCATATGTAGGCTGTGGCTTATAGTCACATCAGACATGGAAGAACTAGCAATAGAAAAGGCACAGATCAAATTTGACTGTAAGGCAAATACCATTTCCCGCTGGCTTTACCATCTGGTAAGGGTTTGCCTATAAAAATACTTGGGTAGCAACAATTTTTCCAAATTCTTATTTATCTAGACTTTCAGAAAAAGGCAGATAAAATACATGAGGAGGCATAATTTACCCTCTCCCTCAACTAATAATTTAAATCAAAATCACATTTAAGGCTCCATGGAGTTGTCTTTTGTGGGTTTGCTTTGTTTTGTTTTTGGATTTTTCCCAGGATGCATCATGTTATTTAATAGTTATATAAACCATGCCCACGCTTGAAAGATTCAAAATAATACAAAGTTTATCTGCTTATTTCTGAGTGAGGCTGAGGTGTCACTCTTAGTAAACTAATATGCTATCACCAAAAATGCTTAATTTTCACAGTTGACATTGTTCATGAGATGGAAAATAAAAACAAAATGAAAATGTTTATAAGCAACTTAAGGAACCTGCAAAATGGCATTTTGTGAAGCCTTCTTTTTAAGTAAGAACTTTCTTCATAATTACACAAATACAATTTTCATACTGAAAGATTTTCTGCTTTAACATTTTTCTAAATTATAATTAATTGATTTAAATCTTGCCTTAATGAAAGAATCCAAGCAGATATGATTAATTTCTTAGTCTCTAACTACATAACATACCCAAGAGGCTATTCTATAATGCTCAGCAATTCAGACCCTTATCGATTATAATTTATATAAATTATCTGTTTCTTTACAAAACTACCAAGGAAGTACAACTGATACACATCAGTAGGTTGTTGGAAACATACAGGGCAGACTCTCTCCAAGTGGGTTATTATGAAAGTTGATTTAATTATTTCTTTTAGAAGTTTAATATGCAAAAAGCTAACTTATAGAAATATTCAGCCCATTGCCAGATGGCTATGAAAATTGTTATTCATTAAATTGGACTGTTTAAATTTTCCAGGTCCATGAATCCATAGACAGTTTAATCATACTCAAGAGGGAATTGTAACTCTGCAAAACTAAGCAGAACCCTGTAGCCAGAACTATAATGATAATTATAATGAAATAAGACCGCATGATCGGGAGTTAGCCTACAGGAAGGTAATTCTAGATATTCAGAGTCTGATACAAGCGCTGCATCAAAGGCAGCCCTCGCAGAAAGTTCCCGAATAATTTTTTGAAGAAATAGGAACTAGAATCTACCGTCTTTAGCAGAGAAAGTGGTACATGCTGTCATCTTTGGGCTGTTCATGTCATTGAGTTAGGATTATGGTTTCAAATTTTATTTTCACTTACCCATTCAAAGGAACTATTGCTGAATACGTCTCATTGAGCAAAGTTTGGATCTAAAGTCATGCAACCAATTTTGAAAACAATCTGCCAGATGAGTGACTTTTTCACCTGCATCTTCACAGAGGGCTTCAGGGAACGAATGCTTTTTAATTCTCAAGCTCTTTAGGAAGCTTTTTATTTTGTAAAATATCAATGTAAAAAATATTTTATTAACCCATACATACACACCTTAAAAGCATTATGACTGAATTCTGTGGATTGATGACCTAGTTGAGGATTTACGATTAACGTGAAATAGAGAAATGTTACACCTAAGTGACAATTGCAAAGTAGTATAATATACATGTAACCCACCAAAATATGATTATATTGTGAAATGCTCTGGTGACCCATGTAGAGAAGATGTTTGATGGTGTTGAACTATCACGGTATTCACGTTTGTGCAAAAATTAAGAATCCATTTTCACAACACACTCTAAGAAGAGAATGAATCTTCCCAACAAGAAAATATTTAATAGATCGGGTATTTTCCTTAAATCTCAAATACTAATCCCACAGATGGATCAGAGCTACTAACGCATTTCAGTTGCAAATGAAGATGAAGTCAAGTTAGAGTCAGTTTAATAATTATCTGAATGATGACAGAGTTTTGCAGACATTGGAAAGAAACAAAGCTTTCTGTATTAGTACATTTTCACACTCCTATGACGAACTGCCTGAGACTGAGTAATTCATGAGGAAAAGAGGTTTGACTCAGTTCTGCAGACTTAACAGAAGGCATGCCTACAAGGCCTCAGAAAACTTACAATCGCGGCAGTAGGTGAAGGGAAGGTAAGCATGTCTTACCACAGCAAAGCAGAAGACAGAAAAAAAGAGCAAGAGGGGATCTGCCATACACTTTTAAAGCATCAGCTCTCCTGAGAACTCACTAACACAAAAACAGCACGGGGAAAACCGCCCGCAGTGTCCCATCACCTCCCGCCAGGCCCCTCCCCAACACGTGGGAACTACAATTGGAGATGACATCTGGGTGTGGTCACAGAGCCAAATCGTATCACTTTCCATCAACGATTAATGAATAGTGTCTTTCAATATGTGGATCTTATATACTGAGTAAGTGCAGGGCAAAGACTGAGCACTTCATTATTATAAAGATATCGCAACTGAGAGGAGACCACTTTACTATCAAATGCAACTTTATGGGAACTGAGGTATAACATCCTAGTAACTTCTTCCCTATGAACTTCTGACAGAAGAAGCCCTGTTTCAGCTAACAGCTTGTCTGTAATGTTTGTAAGCTTAAAGTCAAAGGAAACCCAGCAATAGATTAACTAAAGCGGATGACAGCATGTTAACTCCATGCATATATTTGTGTTTGTTCTTTTCTTAAAGAGATTAAAACATATACTTTAACATCACTTTCCATCATAAATAAACTTAATTCATTCATGAAAGTCACATAATAATTTGCTAGAAATTAGAAGTTAATCATCCTTCTCTCTGTATTTATTGCCCATTTTTAATCAGGTTATTTGGTTTTCTGCTATTCAGTTTGAGTTCCTCATATATTCTGGATTGTAATCTCTTTTTATATGTACAGTTTGCAACTAAGTTCTCTCATTCTTCTAGTTCCTTTATAGCTTTTGGGTTTTACATTTGTGTCTTTAATCCATTTTTAATTGATTTTTTGTATGTGGTGAGAAATAGGAGTCTAGTTTCATTATTCTGCAGGCGGATATGCAGTCTTCCCAACATTTATAGAAGAAAATATCCTTTCTCTAATGGATATTCTTGGTGCCTTTGTCTAAAATCAGTTTACCGTAAAAGTGTGAATTTATTTCTCTATTCTCTTTTATGTTCCAGTAATCTGTGTGTCTGTTGTTATGCCTTGATTATGCTGTTTGGTACATGCTTCGTAATATAAAGTCAGTGTAATGTCTCCAGCTTTGTTTTCTCTTAGAATCTCTTTGGCTATAATAAGACTTTGTAGTTTCATGCAAATTTTAAGATTGTTTTCTTAATTCTCTGAAGAATGTCATTGGTATTTTGATAGTAATATCTTTCATCAATGTTTAATCATTGTCATTGTAAAGATTTTTCAACTTCATGGTTAAATTTATTCCTAGGGATTTTTTTGTAGCTGTTGCAAATGAGATTACTTTCTTGGTTACTTTTTCAGAGTTTGCTATTGACATGTAGAAATATTAATTATTTTTGTATGTTGACTTTGTATTCTGCAACTTTCCTGAATTTGTATATTTGTTCAGACAGTTTTTGTTTTGTTTTGTTTGTTTTTTTCTTGGTGAAGTCTTCAAACTTTTCTATACATAAGATCATTTCACTTCATTTTCAAAAAAAGACAATTTGACTTTCTTTTTTCCAATTCAGATGCTCTTTATTTCTTACTCTTGCCTAATTTTTTTGGATAGAAATTCTAATACTATGTTGAATAAAAGTGATGGAAATGGGCAACTTTGTCTTGTTCTAGGGCTAAGAGGGATTGCTTTCAACTTTTATGTTATGTTGATGAAGAACATTTCTTCTATACCTTACTTGTTGAGAGTTTTTAACACAATAGCATGTTGAATTTTATTAAATGTTTTTTCTGTACTATGGAAATAATCATATACTTTGTTAAAATTTTATAAACTTTTATGATCAATTCAGGGATACACTTTCAACTTCCTTGAATAGGTAAACATATGTCATGGGGATTTGTGGTACAGATTGTTTCATCACTCAGATATTAACCTAGTATCTATTAGTTACTTTTCCTGATCCTATCCCTCCTCCTACCCTCCACCTTTTAATAGGCCCTAGTGTGTGTTGCGCCCCTCTATGTGTCCATGTGCTCTCATTTATCTCCTACTTAACAGTGTGAATATGTGGTATTTGATTTTCTGTTCCTGTGTTAGTTTGCTAAGGATAGTGGCCTCCAGTTCCTCCAAAGGATCTCGTTGCTTTTTATGGTTGCATAGTATTCCATGGTGTATATGTATCACATTTTCTTTTTCCAGTCTATCATTAATTGAGATTTAGGTTGATTCAATGTCTTTTCTATAGTGAATAGTGCTGCAATGAACATACACATGCAAATATATTTATAACAGAATTATTCACATTATTTTGGGAATATACCCAGTAATGAGATTGCTGGGTCAAATGATATTTCTGCCTCTGGGTCTTTGAGGAATTTCCACACTGTCTGCCACAATGCTTGAACTAATTTATACTCCCACCAATGGTGTAAAATTGTTCTTTTCTTCTCCATAACCTTGGCAGCATCTGTTGTTTTTTGGCTTTTTAATAATTGTCATTCTGACTGTTGCGAGATGGTATCTCATTGTGGTTTTGATTTGCATTTCTCTAATGATCAGTAATGTTGAGCTTTTTTTCCCATGATAGTTGGCTACATGTATGTCATCTTTTCAGAAATGTCTGTTCATGTCCTTTGCCTACTTTTTAATGGTTTTTTCCCCTGTAAATTTATTTAAGTACTTTATAGATTCTGGATATTAGACCTCTGTCAAATGCATACTTGGCAAAATTTCCCTTGCATTCTATAGGTTGTCTGTTCATTCTCTTGATAGTTTCTTTTGCTGTGCAGAAGCTTTTTAGTTTAATTAGATCCCATTTGTCAATTTTTGCTTTTGTTGCAATTGTTTTTGGTGTCTTCATTTGCCCATGCCTATGTCCTGAATGTTATTACCTAGGTTTTCTTCTTAGATTTTTACAGTTTGGGGTTTTACATTTAAGTCTTTAATCCATCTTTAGTTAATTTTTGCAAATGATTTAAGAAAGAGATCCAGTTTCAGAAGGGGTCCAGGGCTAGCATGTGGCTAGCCAGTTATCCTGGAACCATTTATTGAAAAGGAATCCTTTCTCCATCGCTTGTTTTTGTCAGGTTTGTCAAAGATCAGATAGCTGTATGTGTGTGTGCTTAATTCTGTGTTCTGTATTCTGTTTCATTGATCTATGTTTCTATTCTTATGTGAGTACCATGCTGTTTTGGTTACGGTGTCACTGTAGTAAAATTTGAAGTTGGGTAGAATGGGGATGCCTCCAGCTTTGTTCTTTTTGCTTGGTATTGCCTTGGCTATTTGGGCTCTTTTTCCATTCCATGCAAATTTTAAAATAGTTTTTTCTAATTCTGTGAAGAATGTCAAGCTTTCATAGGAATAGCATTGAACCTATACATTGCTTTGGGCAGTATGGCCATTTTAACCATGTTTATTTTTTCTAACCATGAACATGGAATAGCTTATCAACCAAGATCAGGTAGGCTTCATCCTCAGGATGCAAGTTTGGTTCAACATATGCAAATCAGTAAATGTGATAAACATAAACAGAACTGAAGAAAAATATACATGATTATCTCAACAGAGGCAGAAAAGACTTGATGAAATTCAATATTGCTTCACATTAAAAACTCTCAATAATCTAGATATTGAAGGAACATACCTCAAAATAATATGAACCATATATGGCAAGCCCATAAGCAACATCATACTGAATGCGTAAAAGCTGGAAGCGTCCCCCTCGAAAACTGGCACAAGACAAGAATGCCCTTTCTCATCACTCCTATTCAACATAGTATTGGAAGTTCTGGCCAGGGCATTCAGGCAAAAGAAATAAAATAAATGAAAGAAATAAATGAAAAAAGAAATAAAATAAAAGAAAGAAAATAAATGGCATTCAAATAGGGAGAGAGGAAGTCAAACTATCCCTGTTTGCAGATAATATGATGCCATATCTAGAAAATTCTATTGTCTCAGTCCCAAAGCTTAAGCTGATAAGCAACTTCAGGGAAGTCTCAGAATATAACATCAATGTGCAAAATTTGCTAGCATTTCTATACACCAACAACAGTTAAGCTGAGAGCCAAATCACAGAAAACTCCCATTCAGAATCACCACAGAAAGAGGAAAATACCTAAGGATACAGCTAACAAGGAAGATTGAAGTTCTCAATAGAGAGAACTACACACCTTCTGCTCAAAGAAAAGATGGCATAATCATATATTTTTGTCTCTGTTAGTGCATCATATTTATTGATATGCATCTGTTGAACCATTGATATGATTTAGCTGTGTCCCCACCCAAATCTCATCTTAAACTGTAGCTCCCACAATTCTCATGTGTGGTGGGAGGGACTCAGTGGTAGGTAATTGAATCATGATAGTGGGTCTTTCCCATGCTGTTCTCATACTAGTGACTAAATCTCACAAGATTTGATGTTTTTTAAAAGGGGAGTTCCCCTGCACATGATCTCTTGCCTGCTGCCATGTAAGATGACTTTTTGCTCTTTCTTCTTCTTCTGCCATAATTGTGAGACCTCCCCAGCCATATGGAACTGTGAGTTTATTAAACCTCTTTCCTTTATAAATTACCTAGTCTAAAATATGTCTTTATCAGCAGCATGAGAACAGACTAATACAGCCATCCTTTTATCCATGGCATAAGTCCCACCTGATCATAGTGAATGATCTTTGTAATTTGCTTTTGTATTCACTTTGCTAGTATTTTGTTGAGGATTTTTGTCTCTATGTTTATTGGATATATTGGCCTATTTTTGTTCTTGTTGTTGTTTTGTCCTTGGTTTATTTTGATATCAGGGTAATGCTGGTCTCATATCTACTCTTCAATTTTTTTAGAATAGTTTGAAAAGAGTTGTTATGAATTATTTTTTAAATGTTTGGTAAAACTCATAAAGCTATTAGGGCCTGTGCTTTTCTTTGATGGGAGCCTTTTTTTTAACTAGTGATTCAACAGTGTTACTTATGATAGTTGTCTTCAGGTTTTTAATTTGTTAATGATTCTCTATTGGTAAGTGGAATATGTTCAGGAATTTCTTTCTTCTAGGTTTTCTAATTTTTTGGTAAATGTTGTTCATAATAGTCTCCAGTGATTCTGTATTTCTGTAATATTAGTTGTAATGTCTCTTTTTCCAACTGACAATTTATTTGAGTCTTTTCTCTATTTTAATCTAGCTAAAAGTTTGTCATTTTTTTCTTTCAACAAAACTCTCTTTATGTTGTTTTAAAACTCTTCATGTTGTTTATCTTTGTATTGTTTTTATTTTCTATTTTATTTATTTCTGCTCTGATCTTTCTTTCTACTAGTCTTGGGTTTAGTTTGTTCTTGCTTTTTGTTATTTGAGATATAGTGTTAGTTGGTTTATTGAGATCTTTGTGCTTTTGGAAATAGGTGTTTATTGCTATACACTTGGCTCTCTTAGAACTGCTGTTTTTGTAACCCATAGGTTTTGGTATGTTTTGTTTAAATTTTCATTGGTTTCAAGAAATTTTTTTAAATTTTCTTTTTAATTTCTTCATTGACCTATTTTTTTTTCAAAATATGTTGTTTAATTTGCATATAGTTTTATAGCTTCCAGAATTTCTTCTATTATTGATTTCTAATTTTATTCCACTGTGGTCAGAAAGTCAGAAAAAAAACTTGAGATTTTTAAAAATTTGTTGAGAGTTTTTGTGGCCTAACACATAATCTTTTCTTATACAGTTCCATGAATGTTCTGCTGTGAAAAAGGAGTTTTCTGTAGCTATTATGTAGAATGTTCTGTAAATCTCTACTAGATCCATTTGGTCTAGGGTGCATTTAAAATCCAATTTTTCTTTGTTAATTTTCTCTCTGAATGATCTGTCCATTTTTGAAAGTAGGGTGTTGAAGACAACTACTGATATTGTATTGCAGTCTTTCTTTCCCTTTAAATCTAATAATATTTACATCACCTATTTGCCTTATGTTGTGTTCAGATATATTTATACTTTTTTTATTCTCTTGTTCATTTGACCCATTTATTATTATATAATGACCTATTTTTCTCTTTATAGATTTTTTAAATTAAAGCCTATTTTATTTGCTATAAATATAGATACTTTCACTTTATTTTGGTTTTCATTTGCATGGATTAATAATTTCCATCCCTTCATTTTCAGTCTGTGTGTTCTCACTGGTGAAGTGATTACTTGTAGGCAGCATACTGTTGACTTTTGTTGTTTTGTTTTATGTATTCAGCAAAAATAACCTTGAATGTAAGTGGAATAAATTCTGCTGCAGTTCACCTGGAGAATTGTGCACTATCATGTATGAGCATGGTATAACGGTGACAGGGCCTTGGTGATTGGGATAGGCAGTGGCTCCTGGCCTCTGGAGCAGAACACACTTTAGCAGTGCCTCTGGTTACAAGACAACACCATGCAGCAGCAGCAGCTTGGGTCACAGCGGGAGGGGCACACTCTGTCCCATCTCAAGAGCAACATAACTATGAACTGCTGGCAGCTCCCAGACTGGCCTCAGGACCTGTAAAAAATGTAGGATTCTCCAGCAGCAAATATTGCGGTACCTGTGGTGTCAGCAGAGGATTCCAGTGGCCTTTGATTGCCACCGGAGATGTCCTTCCTAGTTTCAAGCTGATTCTGACTGGTGAGAATGGGTGGCAGGAGCAGAGCGTTTTGTTTTCTTCTTATTTGGCCATTCTGAGTCTCTCTGTTCCACAGGATCTCTGCTACTCCCTTGCTGTACTTCAGCACTTTCCTTCAGACCCTATAGTCAAAATCTAGTTGTTTGTTTGTCGTTTTTGTCCCTTTTTTATGAGAGGATGAGCCCCGGGGGCCTCTACTCAGCCATCTTGCTGACATCACCTCCTCACTCAAGATTAATGACCTTTAATATCCATGTAACACATTTCTTTCTCCTTAAGGAGACAGAAAAATAGCAATCTTCGGAGAATGTAATATTTGCACACACCGGGATCACCTTGAAGTATTATGTAAATGTAAAAATCATTCACAAGATAGTCAATATATGTAAATGACTCAATTAAAAAGGATGGCTTGGGGCTGAGCACAGTGGCTCATACCTGTAATCTCAGCACTTTGGGAGGCCAAGGCAAGTGAATCACCTGAGGTCACAAGTTCAAGACCAGCCTGGTCAACAATGCTGAAATTCTGTCTCTACAAAAATACAAAAATTAGCTGGGCATAATGGCAGGTGCCTGTAATACCAGCTTCTTGGGAGGCTGAAGCTGAATAATTGCTTGAATCCGAGAGGCAGAGGTTGCAGTGAGCTGTGATCCCACCGTTGCACTCCAGACTTTGCGACAGAGGGAAACTCCGTCTCAAAAAAAAAAAAAAAAAAAAGAGAGAAAGAAAGAAAAGAAAAAGAAAGAAAGAAATGGCTTGAATTAGGTACAAAAGAGACTACATCAATTATCCAAATTTTTTTTAAGCCAGGTCTGGCTCTGTTTCCCAGGTTGGAGTTCAATGGTACGACCTTGGCTCACTGCAACTTCTGTTTCCCGGGCTCAAATTATCCTCCTACCTAAGCCTCCCTGGTAGCTGGGACTACAGGCATGCACCACCAGGTCGGGCTAATTTTTTTTTTTTTTTTTTTTTTTGGTGGGAACGGGGTGTTGCCATGTTGCCCAGGCTTGTCTCAAACTCTGGGGCTCAAGCTATTTTACTCCCTTGGCCTCCCAAAGTGCTAAGATCACAGGTGAGAGCCACTACACCCAGCAATTTACTCTATTTGTTTAGAAATAGCAAACACTAATAATCCTAGAGAAGAGTTTTCAGTTTTAGTTGTTTTCAAATAATAATCAAAAAACACTATTTTATGTTTTTGAATAGATGATAATAAAAATCTATACTCAGAAGCAATATTGAGTCTGCTATGAGGTGAATTTTCAAAGACGTTCTTTCTCATAAAATGATGCAGGTCTTGGAATGATGTAGTACATCACTCAGCAGGGGCTGGGACCGAGCAGTCACAAATATCAGTCTTGATAATGACAGTCCAAGCCATTTACTTGAAATTCTTCCTGTTTATCCTTAAGGTCAACAATTGTCCTACACCTCTAGGAGTTCAGACTCATTTGTGAGTTACAGTGATGAGAAACATTTGTCACAGTTCAGAAATTGCTTCCTGAAGGCACAGTGAAAGACATAATAGGTTAGACCAAGCACTCAGAAGTTTGAATACTTATCTGCACTCCAGCACTTTATTCAAAAACAATCTAAATGGCTTTTGATATAATATTCTGACACTTTTCATTTAGATCTTGTTTGAAAGAGCAAGGGCAGAGGCAATCAAAAATAAAATATGGGGTAGGAAGAGTAGATATTGAAGCTTTATGAGCATAAAATATTCAAATTAAATTTGCGTTGAAGGTCTGAAGAGTACCTTGATGAAAACTCCTGGTAGTTATGACTATGGTAAAGCCATTTATTATGTCTGCTAGAAAGTATACACAGGATAAGGTAAGATAAGATTGTTGTCTACACAGGCTGTATTATTTCTCAAGTCTGTAACTAGATGGGGTGCCAGAGCTAGGATCCTTTTATCTTTCTTTTTTTATTTTTTGTTTGTAAATAAGTTTCCATTTTTACAACTTAGATTAACACAGAATAGAGCACGACCAACAAAGATAAGCAAAATCCTTCATCTTCATTATTGCAGTCCTCCTGATATTGCTGATAGTGACCCTTTTGCTTATAGCACAATCTTAGCCCTGACTTCAATCGTGATGAAGGCATGCACAGTATTGGGGTTAAAGATAAACCTAACCTCAGTATCCATGTTTTCTTCAAATATAGTCTGTGGAAGTTTGGCAATATTTGAAAGGAGTTTGGTAATTTATTTTCTGGACTATAGTAATACTCTATATATGCTGATATTGATCCAATAAAAAATAAACTAAAATTAGGAGCAAAAATTACCCTCTGAAAAGGAAAAATAATAGAAATAAGATCATATTCTATATATTAAAATATCATCGAGGCATCTAGTTTAAAAAGCAGCTTATTATATGTATCACTGAAAAATGTGGGAGAAATATTTGTCATGTGTTTAAGCTGCAGTGGAGAAAAGACACATTACGTATATATGTAGATGTTACATGTATGTATGTATGTGAGTATATTTTATTATTTTATCTTATTTTTGGTGCTCATGAGGGTGTTTTGTCTTTCCTCCTTGCTGCTATACTTTAGATGCCTAGAATAGTGTCTGGCACACAGAGGTGATCAATAGTAGTTGTATTAATAAAATTCAACACTTACTAATTAATAAAAGACTAGTATCTCAAAATAAGTATAGAAAAATATCTCTTATTTTTACTAATCCTTTTTCATTTTTCAGTTAAAAAGAATAACTTCTCAGTTAAATATAAAAATCAAAGGATTAGTAAAAGTAAGAGGTATTCAGCCTCACTAGTAATTAAAGATTTTATATATGAAATATAGTTTTTGCCTAAAAAGTAGAAATCATTGAAAAGAATATTAATATAATTTTAATTAGAGTATGGTAAAATTTCTACTTAAAAGAGAAATTCTGGAAAGCAAAAAATGTTTATCATATTTAACATTTATCATATTTAATCCCAAATCTACAGAATATGCATGCCTTTAACACATAAATTCTATTTCTTTTACTTTATTGTATGATAAAAGCAAGTGAAGAGGACACATATACACATGCAAGAATGTATCTTCTAACAATATTCATTATTAAAGTAAATGATCATAGATATCATCTGAATTTCCAGTAAAGGGCTTTGAATATATAAAATATGAATATAGCAGTACACAACATATAAAACACATTCATTGGCTGGGTGCAGTGGCTCATCCCTATAATCCCTGCACTTTGAGAGGTCTAGGTGGGCAGATCACCTGGGGTTGGGACTTGGAGACCAGCCTGACTGACATGGAGAAACCCCATCTCTACTAAATTACAAAATTAGTAGGGCATGGTGGTGCATGCCTGTAATCTCAGCTACTCGGGAGGCTGAGGCAGAAGAATAGCTTGAATCTGGAAGGCAGAGGTGCAGTGAGCAAAGATTGGGCCATTGCACTCCAGTCTGGGCAATAAAAGTGAAATCTCATTTAAAACAAAACAAAACAAAATCCACACTTATTGGTGCAACTAAATGCTTTGTTTATCATTAAGTCAAAAGTAGGCTTACAATGCAATATATGTTTATGTATCTAGCATGTGTGCAAAAAGATGAAAAATATTTCTAATAAAGTATCAATAGAGTTAAGTAATGGGCTAAAATGTGATTTCACCTTCATCTTTTCATAGTAACATTTTTACAAGGCTTATGTACCACATTTATAATCTAGAAACCTTTTTATTTAAAAAACATATATCTGCACAGAAAGCTATGAATGCCAAGTGCAATGAAACTCACTATAATCTGAAAAAAAAAACTATTTTTAAAGTATATAATATAAAAATTTAGAAAAGGAGATTCAAAGGACAATATAAATACATGAATTTTGTCCATGAGTAACTCTGACCATGCACATAATTAATTTTCTATTTTTTTTCCTCCACAGTTGAATGGGTTTATTACAATAATTTATTTTAATATATATTTTAAATAAGATTTTCCCACTCTTGTCCAATTTCTAGTCTGTTGCCCAGAAGAAAATAGACTAACAAGTTGATTCAAGTTTTCTTTTACACTGGGACATAATAGTATCTGCCTCTTATGAATTTTGTCATTCTAAACTCTTCAGAACTCTGGATGAGTTAAACAAATTAAATTTCTGTATCCGTAAATGTGAGAACATTGATGGCTGTGATGGTTAATTTTATACATCTACTGGGTTAAAGGATGAGCAGATATATGGTAAAACATTATTCTTGGGTGTGCTCGTGAGGGTGTCTCCAAAAGAGTTTGCCACTTGAATCTGTAGACTGAATACAGAAGATCTGCCATTACCAATGTGGGTAAGCATCGTCCAATGTGGGTAAGCATCGTCCAATCTTTTGAGGACTTAAGTAGAACAAAAAAGAAGAGGGTAAATTCACTCTCTCTCTTTCAACTGGGACATCCATCTTCTCCTGTCTGCCAATGTTGGTGTTCCGGGTTCTCAGACCCTTGGACTCAGGCTAAATTACACCACGAGCTTTCTTGGGTTTCTAGCTTGCAGACAAGTTGTTGGACTTTTCTACCTCTGATTTCTGTAATAAGTGTCCTCATGTATTTATCTATTTGTGTCTCTGGAGATCCCTGCCTTGCTTCTCACATAGCTGGCTGTTCTTGCAAATTATTGCTTTCTGTGGTAGGAAAGGAAGTTTTCATTTCAGTCATATTGGATGGAAAACAGCCTTATAATGTATGTTATTTGTAGTGTGTATGGTGTGAAAAGACTCCTGTGGTATGACTCTTGCCCTCCCCTCTATCTTTATCTCCCATCATTCCTAAATAAACTCTGCCTAGTCATATCAACAGGCTGAATTTCTGTGATTGCTATAGAAAAAAATTACTCCTTCAGCCTGACCTAACCACTACCTTTTGGTCTCCATCCTTCTCTGGTCAGCCTTCTCTGACCACATCTGCCAGATTAGGGTCTGCTTATCTGTTCTTTC